>APFE030483628.1:0-11544 GCA_000404065.3 Pinus taeda | reverse complement strand
AAAAAACGTTATTCCAGTAGCATCACTTTCGTTTTGAAGCTATATTTTGCATGAAAATTTCATAGTAAATTTCGTAGTCACCGCCATTTTTAAAACACGTTCAAAATTGGCACCTAAAAAAAAAACATCGTTCCAGTATATACACTTTTCGTTTTTAGCACTGTTTTTGATGTTTTTTTGGGGTTTTTGGGCCAGAGTTCCCGTTTTGAGTTTATAGTTCCCGTTTCAAAGTTTACATTGTTATGGAAAGAACCACGTAGTGATTCTATCATTTGTTATAGGCTTTTTCATCGAATATATTATGGTTGAATGGTAGGTATGAAGGAAAACCTCATACCTAATGATATAATTCTTGAACTTATTGATTGCATGTACGAATGCTAAAATGTATTTCTATGTAATTTATTCAATTCAATAGGTTTTAGATTCTTGATAATAAAATAAATGGCATAAGAAAATTGGTTTTCCTTTTATCCTAAGACTGCTCTGAGGGTTGTATCTGAGGTGTCATTGGAAATGTGGAATGGAAGAGGCCAATTAGGTCCCCTCAAAACATGTGTCTTACTAAGCTTATCTTATATTAACCCTTCAAAATCAACTTGAAATTGTGCACTACAAAAAACATTAGCATCCTTAGTAAGAAATTTAAATACACGTGCAACTATTTTTATAAATTTTTCTATGAATCTCCTCTAAAAACCAACATGACCTAAAAAATTTCTCACCTCCTTTGGAGACTTTCAAACTAGTATCTTGGTAATAAAATCAATATTCGTAGGATCAACTTGCTTCCCTACATCAAGTGCAAGATGTCCAAGAACAACCACTATCATCTGCATCCTTTGACACTTTAAATTACTCAAAATGAGGTTATCTTCTTGACACCTAATCAAAACCTTATATTACAATGTATTGAGTAGGGAGGATGAGACATAAAAACACAAAATATGGGTGTGTTTTCTTCCATATGAGAGTGCTTTTCTTATAACCAAAAATATTATGGATTTTGTTCTTCATGCAAGTATAAAAGATAGGATGTAATGAGAATAATTTCAATTGTTGGGATGCTCAAATGCTCCAATTGCAGTTCCCTCGGAGAGGGGTATGGAATCCTACAAATTCCTTGTATAATTTTTCTTCTAAATCTGGATTTTTATAATGTTTATACCATTTAAACAACATCCATCATAGACACTTTCATATTATGCTTCCATAAATTCAACAGTAATCTAATAGAAATTGTAGAAATTAAAGTTGCCCTAAAAGCTTCAAAAGAAGGCCATGGACTTGTGGTTGGATTTATTTTGTACAAAGAATTTCTTTTGGTTAGGTTTTTGTTTCATTATTAATGTGTAAACATTGAATAAAGGAGGTCATTTGGAAAGCCTCCATGAATTTGTATTTGTAGTATTTATGTTCAATGTGTTTCAAATGGGGGTAGCCAAATATTTGGTTCTTTCCTCTTGTATTTATATTTTTCCCTCTACCATGATGATGCTCTACTTATTTCTAACACAATATATTGTGGTTAGTTAAAATTATACCTTTTAATAGTACAATAAATGAAAGCTCACATGATTAATAATTTTCCATATACGTATGGTGAAAACTAACAAGTTGCATATAATATATAACTTGGAGTATAGTATCTAGTAAAGTTACATGATACATAGATCAATAACACGATGTAGTTCTATCCCTTTAGTTGTATATCATGTTTTTAGATGTTGATGCACCACTTGAATCTCAAAATCCTCTCCATTGACCTATCTTAAGAAAATTTTGACCTCCCTATTTCACCTTTACAATACATATAGGTCTTTTATGTTTCCATCTTGCAACTAAACTTACCTACCATACCCTCTCTACTTTAGGGTCCCTAATATGGAAGGTACACTAAGAAAGGTGCAATCTTTGCCTATACATCATCTAGAACTCAATCTTGGCATTCTCACACTACTACCTCCACCTTTGTTCTTATTTCTACATATCATGTGTATGGTGAATCTACTTTCTATGGATCTACACTTGGATTTGGCTTTATCATTGTTAGCTTTGTAAAGAAGTTTCACTTACTCTAAATAAATTTTCCATAAATGTTGATGGTAATGGGTAAACAAATAGAACCATATCTCCTACTTTCATTGTGGCTTGTACTATCCCCACTATCCCTAGCACTATATATGGCTATTATTATGCTCCTGGTTAAGGGTAACCAATCTAATGGGAAGATGTGTGTGTGCTCTTCTTGGGATCTTTGGGCACAAATTTGATGGTTACTAGTAGTTGGTTGTAACTATGATTGACTTACATATGCAATCAATTGTTCTCATTTGAATCAATAGGATGGAGGCATGCTAGAGGTTCTTACAGTGCAACAATATGATTAGAAATAGAAATTTGGGACATATCCAACAAAAATGGGAAGATAGTATTTGATATAATTGGTTTTCTAGTCCCGAACCTATGGTTAGAACTGCCATCAACTAAGTTTTTGGTAAATATTGTGTTAATGTGAAAATATCTTCAAAGTAGTGTTTTCAAAGGCAAATTGTCATGAAAACAAGTGTAAGTGATGAGGTGATGAACAATTTGTTAGAAATTAAATAACAAAGCAATGGAATACATAAAATATTGTGGAAAATAAAACACAGAAAATCATAAAACAAGAGAGGCATAGATATATGTGGTTCACCCAATTTGGGGTACGTCCATAGAGAAACAACAAGTCAATCCTTTTATATTATCCAACAAATTGAAGGGATACAATCTATAAAGTCTGTTGTAACTTCCTCTTCACTCTCACACAATCTCCTCTCTTCTTCACACAAAGAATAATAATACACAGTCACAATATAATTTCCTCATATAAACCAAGGGTTTTCTTATACGAAAAAAAACCATAAATTAACATAACTTCTATTGTCAGATCTTTCGCCTAATGAACGACCTAGATTGACTATGAAATTACAACATTTCACAAGGAAATTTTTTATCTAATATTTTCTTCAGGGGCACCGCCCCCAATACTCTTCGAGGGGGGACTCTGAAGAATCATTTTCACTACCTTAGCGATGCTCCTAGTGCGGGGAAGCCCCTCATCAGAGATTGGGATCCAAACACAATTGAAAAAAGACCTCTGAATCAGGAAGATAATCAGGCTCCACACCCAACACATTGTGGTTTTCAATTGTGTCTCCAATGGTGTTAATGATGGTTTTGGTCACAAGTTTTATTTATGAAAGAGAAATGAAAAATAACACCATATTTAAAAATGCTCAAGAAATCCATAATGTTGAGGGGGGCTTCCAAATGTCTAAAATGACAGTGATGAAATCCATTAAGGCATGTGAAGTTATGATAGAGGAAATTTTGGTAATATTTTCCTAAGAAGATATAATCCAATGGACTCTCAGTATCTATCTTAAGTTCCCTTTCCATCCCATAATGAATCCAACCTAGTTACCAAATCATGAATGGCCACCAAGAGACCTCTTTGTAAGTCACAAGCAAGGAGAGGAGAGAAAAGAGGAAATGAAAACTATCCATCACCTACTAAAATGGTATTCATATTCATCTATTTTAATGATTGTTAGGCTTCAATTTGAAAAATGTATGCATTTTCTTTGTATCTAATAGGGTTTTAAATTAAAATTGAGGAGAAAATTTCCCGTGGGTAGCACATATTTGTAGGGATTCAATTTATACATCAATTATATATTGTGTACAATTTTAATGGAATCAAACCCAAAATATTCACTCTTGTTGATATGCATTTTAACTTTCTAGTGGCACGAATTCCATGGATGTCTATTTTCCAATTTCTTTTTGAGTTCTTCAAGTTAGAAAAGATGAAACCATGTCAAGGATCACATTTAAGGGTTATGAAGTGAGTTTTACTTAGGGTGTAATTAGATAGACCTAGTGGTCATCATGGTTTGGAATTCCAGTTAATCATTTCATTTTCATTTAGAGTAGATGCACTATTGCAAAATATGGACATGAGGAAGAAAGTTGTAGCTATTAAAATTTGTTTGCGGAAGTATTTTTTTAAATAAAATTATGGTTACATCCCTTTTCATTAGAGAGGTTATGAAACTTGATATCATTTATAGTGAGGATATTTTGATTTAAGAAGCTTGACTTAGGTTCTAGTGGTATCTATTTGGTCAAAGTAACCCAAGATTTGCATTTTACCTCATATGCATAAAAAGGTACATTAGTAAAGGGTCTACCCTTAATGTACCTCTACAATATCATAAAGTTGACATTGTCATATAAATGTGATTTTCACCATTAAAGGCCGTTTTTAACCATATCACAAGGTGTGATCCCACAAAGTTTAAAAAAAAAAGTCATTATCACTACAAGCACTCTAGTTTTCCTCTAAACACATCCTAATAGACAACTTGTGTGCAGAAATCAAGCCTTAATGCTAAGGTGGATATGATCCACAATAGGGGATTCAACTTACTTTGGCATGTGTTCTATGCACATGTTGCATGTATCCTACCTTGGTCTATATTTGGTTTGTTGGAAATAATACTGAGAGGGGGGGTGAATCAGTATTTACAATTCAAAAACTTTTCAATTTCATAATCAGATTTATATACGCTACTTCAGTGAATTGAACTCGCATGTTCACGTAACTGTTATTAAGGAAACCAACGTATATTCAGAGAACTTGTGATTTAGTTATTTCATCATGTGTTGATCTTTAATCAGTGCATCAATACTTTATTAAATAGTAACTATGTGCAGTAATAACATAATAAACCATCGCAAATAAGCAACACACATGAACACCAATATTTAAGGTGGAAACCCAATGCAGGAGGAAAACCATTTGATTTTGTCATCTCTGTCTTCTTTTAATATAAGAAAAATATGTTTACAATCTTGTACTAGTGCAGAATCATACCAGTACATAGGCACCCACCTGCAGAAGGCTACAACCTTCTCTCATTCTTTGGCTTCTACTGGAAGGGAGCTACAACCCCCTAGCTCTTGTACTAGCCGATTTGTTTACTAGTACATAGGTGCCGGCCTATAGAAGGCTACGATATTCTCTCTTCCTCCAGGGATGACATTTCATAAATTTTCAGACTAGATGCTCCTGGTACACAACAACATAATATGAAGCCTTATTTCATCAAATTTTCACACTAGACCCATCAAAAACTTTGAAGCTCAAACTTTATAATAATAACTTCATCAACTAACAATAATTCAGTCTAAACAGTCAAATTACTGTAACCAGAGCATTGTGCTGAACCCAGAAACCTGCATCATCATTCAGAACTAGCTGCAACCTCAAATATCATACATCAGAATGCATATGCTACTTTAATGAACCCAACCTGCGTGTATACACTACTTCCTTTAACCAAACCTACGTATACCTCCAAAACTACTGAATCATAAAAACTTCTGAATCAAATATGTACCAACCAGTAATATTCTGAAGATATACTGTCAAATTACAGAGATCTAAACAATCAGCAGCAAAGATCACCCTTCTCACTTAATCAATCAATCAATCAATCAGACTTAATCTCCTTATGCATTCAGTTCTACTTTTAGATCTAAGAAGACATCATTGACAAACAGCAGTAAACTAGCAGCACTGATCAAATAGATCATTCATTTCTAAATAATAGGATTTTCTTTTGCATACGCTACTTGGAAGCTTCGAACCAGCGTGTATACGCACCTTCACCAAGGCAAACCAATGTATAGATCTACAAATACTAACTTACAACTTCGCTGCAGTTCCATATTTTAGACATACCTAGATCATGACATTTAAAGAATAAAACATGTGTAAGCAATAAAATCTAGCCCAACCAATATCAAACCATTCAATGATAAGTCATTTCAGGTCTCATGATCCTGATCCAACATTGAATTCAAGGTGCACAAAATATTTCAGATTATATCATAATCATAGCCCTTGTGACATAAAATATACTTTAGATGGAAGTATTCCTGAGAAACCATTTCACTTGCACACTTGGCCCATTGATCTTCTCCTCCTTATATAGTTTTTGGCCTTTCTCAATACCTCGGATCAAAATAACACTTAGAACTTGTGGTATTCTTGGACGGGATCAAATAGTCGTTACTGCGCTCAATATTGTGGGCTAATACCATGGTATTTACCCTTGGTATTCTTTAATCTTGTATTTCCTTGATTTTCCAACCCATATGTGCTTTTCCTCTTGTGAAAGTGTGTGCTTACATATACACTCTTTTTGTTCTGTGAAACCAAATGTATATGCTGCTTTGACAAGGTGAACTTGCGTATACAACTTAAACTACCTTACAACATCATTTTCCTTCAACTTCTTGATTCTGATCATTAGACCTTTGTTACAACTTCATGTTCTTCTATACCAATGCCCTGTTACCTCTGAATTGACCTGTTACAATGTGATTTTCCCTTTATCAAATCTAAACTGACTTGTAAGTGAGTTGCCATCAAGGACAACACCTGTATCATAATGCCAACACGGTTGGGGAGATTTGGCATATTATTATGAAGGGATAAGCTATGGTGCTTCCAAGAATTTGTTTCGAGTTCAATTATCATAGAACAACATTGTAAATTCTATATTTTGGGCTATATGGCTATTCATGATTCAACCCATCTAGTTCCCTTGAGAAAATATTCTTAAAGGATAGATGTGGGACTTAGATATCATGCATTTTCTAACTTTAATAGCTATTATACTTATTTCAAAAATGCCTTGAAAATTCCAGTTGCAAATAATGATGCATTTTAGCCTTCTTCATATCGTTAAGCAATTGTTCAAGAATAATACTATTATTGAAGGCCATCTAAACTAGAAGAACAATGAAGGCTCCACTAAGACACCTTTCTAGAATAATAGTAATTTGTTCATAAATACATGCCAAACATTGTAAAACTTTGTTGATTAAGGTAGAATACCTTCACTACCCCACTTAATTAAGCCACCACACTTAACATCTATTCCAATCCCTTCTCAATAGGGACATCCATCATTGCAGTGGTAGTTTTTATTTTGGATTTCAAACTTTTGTGGTTAGTTTCTGTTGAGCTAAATTTTGGAATATCCACAGTAGTGATCATATTTCATCGATGTTTCGAATCCCAAAGGGGATCCATCACCGGGACTTCTTGAAAGAATGATAGAAGAGATATAGAAAAAGTTGAATAAATAGTTAAAAGAGAAAATGATAGAATTAAAATTAAAAGGTCTTAGTAAAGTCAAAACCTAAATTAATAAATAATCATAATAATTATTATTATTATTTTTATATTAATCAACCTCATTATGATGCAAAAACATCTCCATGATGGTAGAGTTTCTTTTTATATGTTGGCTAAAGTTGCAATAATAACATTGAAACCTGGTCTGGTATTATACTGTAACTTTTATTCTAGGGTTTCTGCGACTTCTGCAATAGCAGACCTCTCCAGACAGCTACAAAACTGCCAACATCGATGGCAACACGACCTTTCGATCCCAGCAAGACAGTTTCGAACTTCATGAATTCCCCCCAGGGGGAGGGCGCAGTGCCTCCCCCAATAAATGATGAAGGGTGGAAAAAGAATAAGGAAAGAGACAAACCAGAGGATCAGAGTTAGGACAGCGCGGATCTGAACTCACAATAGGCAACAAAGGATGACAAAGAACCACCCAAGGTCAGCTCGACAACATGCAAGCCAGTGGCTGCTAAACATCCGAAAGTAGAACTTCCAAGCCACCGAATCAATGCTTAGATAAAGTATATGAGGGACCATGATCTAATAGGCAAGTTCATAGGACTTTGGCCAATTGAGAAGGCGTTGCGTGGTTGGATAGCAGCAAAATGGAACCCAAAAGGACATATCACCCTGTAGCTGGGGCCTAAAGGGTTCTTCACAACCATTTTTAACTGCCTAGAGGACCAGAACAGGGTTCTGGATGGAGGGCCTTATTTCTTCAATGCCGCTAGCATGTATCTCAGAGGATGGGTAGAGCGCTTCAACCTTGATAAGGAGGATCTCAGTTGGGCTCCAGTCTGGATTCGAATGTACTCGCTTCCAGTGGAGTATTGGGGTGAAGCTTCTCTACAAGAAATTGGCAATGTTCTGGGAGAATTTATAAAAGTTGCAGAGGAAACAAAAATTCGAAGATATACCTCCTACGCACGAATCTGCATCTACATGCACCTCAACAAGGCCCTTTCGGATGCAGTAAGTTTATTCCATGACGATGTTGAATGAGTTCAGTTGATTGACTATGAACATGTGTCGTTTAGGTGCAGAAGATGTCATGCCCTGGGCCACTTATACAGGGGTTGTCCTTTGAGCCCAAAACCTTCATTCCCATCTGCTCCAGATAAGCCTGAGGCTGATGGCTTTACCAAAGTGGCCAGTCGCAGAAAAAGCCACAAGAAAACGGCTTCAAATTCCAAAATGCCTCAAGCCAGCTCCTCCAAGCCTTCAACGAGAAATAGCTTTGAAGCATTAGCTCGTCAAAATGATCCTAGCTCTGAAAATCCTTCTCCCCTAGAGAAGGAGGCAACGAAGGAAAAACAATCGAAGCATATAGATTCCAAGTCGCTCCAAGAAGATCCTCTGCCCAAAGATACCTTCTCCTCAGCTAAGTACAAGGTCCCAGCATGGAATACTCAAGGAATGGAGGTAGACAACTTACAATCTGATTCCAGAACATCAGCAGAAATAACTAAAGAATTAAATGAATCTCAGCACATGGAGGAGGAACCAGAAAGTATAGATATTGGGGAACTAGACATTCTGGGCCTAGAGCAGGCATGTAGAACAAAAATTTTTGACAAAATTCCAGATCAACAATTAGAGAATCTAGAGGAGATCCTGTCATGGGCACAAAGGCAAAAACCTTTAGGCATTCAGACTGGCAATCCCTGGGATGGGAGACTGATTAACAAAGATAACAAAAAGCGTGGAAGGAAAACAGATCTCCAACGAACAATCAGAATAGGAGAGATATTAGTGGAGTTAGGCAGGTACTCCAAGCTAACAAAGTACTATAACTACCTTCATACTACTTCCCAATGAAGTTAATACCATGGAATATCAAAGGGCTCAATGGCCCAGGGAAAGGTAGGCTACTCAAAACATGATAAGGCAAGAAAAACCACAAATCCTTTTCTTGCAGGAAACCAAATGCAATTCAAGCACTATGGAAAGAATTGCAGCAAAAGTTTGGCCAGGAGGTCTCACTACTGCAGTGGATGTCGATGGGGCTTCTGGAGGCCTTGCATTCATATGGGATGCTCGCGCTATTATGCTCAACAACATCCATGCAAATAAGAATTTCATCCAAGCAATTTTTCACATCATAGGGACCAATATACACGGGCTTTTAACTAATGTGTATTTTCCCCAAGAGGCTATGCATAAAGCAGAAATCATGAACACCCTCTCAGCAATCAACACTGATAGGCCGCACCCATTGTGGATTTCTAGGGGCGATTTCAACATGATCACCAGGCTGGAAGAAAAAAGGGGAGGCAGGAACAGAGAAAATTAGGAATGGAAACCCCTAAAAGACTTTATTCAGAACAACTAGCTTATTGACCTACCTTTCAATAATGGACATTTTACATGGAGCAACAAAAGATAAGGGTTGCATCAAATCGCCTCCCATCTGGATAGATTCCTACTTTTAGACAACGTTATTCATATTGGAGGAGACTTTGTTGCTTCCATCTTGCCATTCTCGGGATCTGATCACTGGTCAATCTCCCTTCAATGGACTCGTCCTGGTAATACAATCCGAAGACCATTTTGCTTTGAGGCTTTCTGGATATCCCATCCAGAATTCAACAACTTAATCAACTCAGAACAGAACAATTTCTCCCCTCCAAATGGTTCAAATATGTTTCAATTTCAGCAGAAGCTCAAGCATCTCAAAGGCAAGATCAAACAATGGAATCACACTTCTTTTGGCAATATTTTCCAGGCTCAGAGCACCCTCGATCAAGATATGAAATGTCTACAGTAGAGCATTATCATTGAAGGCTACTCCGATGACCTGGCAGAACAGGAAAAAATTCTTGAGGTGCAAATCTTAGAGAGGGCTAAACAGGAAGAAACGCTATGGAGGCAAAAATCGAGAATAAGATGGCTTAAGGATGGTGAAAAAAGCACAAAAATTTTTCATGGTACCACCATCCAACGCAGAATGAATAACAACATAACTCACATTCAAAATGAGTAGGGGGCTAAGGTGGAAACACATGAAGAAATTGAAAGCGAACTTCTAAACTATTTCAAGCAAGCGCATCGGGAGCGACATATAGACAGATCGCTAGCCATAGAAAAAATTACAAGAAATATACCTAAAATTATTTTAGCGGAGCATAACCAACTTCTTATCAGGCCTGTAGACTTACAGGAGGTTGAAACAGCAATCCGTCAGCTGAAAGTGGGAAGGCACCTAGCCCGGATGATTTCACCTCCAACTTTTTCCACAATTTCTAGGAATTGATCAAAATGGAGGTTTGGCAGGTGGTTGAGGAATCAAGAACCTTGAGATGGATGTTTCCTAGATTAAATGCCACATTCATTTCCCTTGTTCCCAAGGAAGCTCAGCCCAATACTCCCAACAAATACAGGCCTATTGCTTTGTGCAATATAATATACAAGATTGTCTCCAAAATCATTGCTTCCAGACTCAAATTGTTGCTTCCTCTCATCATTTCGCCTGAGCAATCTGGATACGTTGAAGGTCGGAAGATTACGGATGGTATCATCCTAACTCATGAAATAATCCATTCTTTGAAGCAATCCAAGAAGCCAGGTATGCTCCTCAAAATAGATCTTTCAAAGGCTTTTGATAGCTTAAGCTGGTTGTATATTGAAAAAACTCTAATTGCTTTTGGTTTTGCTCCTCTGTGGTAAGATGGGTTATGAGTCTCTTATCCTCCTCCTTCTTTTCTGTTCTAATCAATGGTATTCCATTCTCTCCTTTCCATCCTTCTCAAGGAATTAGGCAGGGAGACCCTCTCTCCCCCTTCCTTTTCGTTATCATGGCAGAAGGATTGGGCCGAAGCATTAAATTAGCTCAGCAATCTCAGCTCCTTAGGGGCCTGTCTTTTCACAACTCTTCCGCCTTCGCTCACCAGCAATTTGTTGATGACAACATGCTTTTTGGTCATCCTTCAATCTAGGAAGCTCGTCAGCTCAAATCTTTACTGATGAATTTCTCAGTTTCCTTAGGAGCCTCTATCAATAATTCCAAATCCCAAATTTTCTTTTTCCATACCCCTGTTATTACCCAAGAGCTATAGCCCACATTGTTGGATTTTTTGTTGCTGTCCTTCCTTCCAAATACTTAGGATATCCTTTGACTGCCTCGACCTTGAAGCATTCTTCATGGAAGATCCTCTTAGAAAAATTGGAGGCTTACCTTTCCTCTTGGACTCACAGAGCCCTAAATATGGCGAGTTGTCTAATCCTCATAAAAGTCGTTCTTCATTCCATGCCACTCTACCTTTTCTCCATCCTTGCAGCTCCCAAATGGGTTC
>APFE030483623.1:92022-109973 GCA_000404065.3 Pinus taeda | reverse complement strand
GTAAGTTGTGCTACAATTAAGGAAACTGAAAATGCTGAAAGAGACAATGATGGGGGTCCAAATGGACTTGGCAGGTGGCCACCAATATCCACCTGGATCATTACAGTGCAATTTTTTTTGGCAAGGTAGACAAGAAAGCAATCGATTCTGCTTGTAAAGAAAGATTTCATGTCTTGCGTGCTTATTGAGAAAGATTTAATGTCTTGCATGGTTGTTGTGACTTGTAAAATAGGTTCACTAAGGAGATCCACTGAACTTATAAAATTATAGAATTTGGTTTATACTGTGAAGTTATTTCACCTCACTGTTCTTCATATCTAGAATTTGGCTTGGCTGAATTTGGTTCATCTCATCTATGTAAAATTTGGCTTGACTAATCTTTGTAAATATTGAGATTTATAAAAGGTTCAAGCGATTTTTTTATTAATATTAAAAAAAAGGATGTTCCGTTTTTTTAATGCTTGTGCTATTAAGAAAAATGCATATTACATTAGTAGATCCCTTTCTCAGAGCAGACAAGAAAACACTCAGTGATGATTGCAAAGAACTATGTGTTTTGTATGCAGAAGGGATCTACTGAACTTATATAATTATGGAATTTGATTTATATTTTGTAAAGTTTCTGTAACTCAATTTCCATGTAGAATTGGGCTTGACTTGTCCTTTGTGAAGATCGAAATTTATAAAAAAATTCAAGATGATTACCTTACAGGTATTGAGAACGAGCGTTGCCTTTATAAAATGCTTGCATTATAAAGAAATTTACACAGTACATCTGTAGATCCCTTCTCAAGGGAGACAAGAAAACAGTGGGATCTGATTGCAGAGACACACAAATATATTCCTTCAAATGTGAGCTTGTTTCTTTTGTAGCTTTCCATTGTCTGTAAAAATGTGAAGTGACAGTTTGGTAAGGATTCTATCCAATCAATCAATTAACATGGGCACTGTAGACTTTATTCTACTATGTGGTCAGAAAATAAATTAACTTTGATTTTGAGTTTGTGACCACCATGGTTCAAATGCTTGTCCCCGCTTATTAGGTGCCCATGTTCTAGAATGCCTAGAGAATAGGCATTGGTCACCTTTCTACCTCTTTAAGAAAGGAATCTCATTGACCAGGGGAATACCTTTAATTACATGGGAGTTAACCTGTAAAACTAGATTTTTTTTCTTTGGCTTTGCAAAAGGAGAAAAGGCTTCCAAATCTCAAAGAAACTGTAAGTTGTTCCAATTGCTATTTAAATAGATAGTCCTGATATACAAAGTGGCCTTAAATTCAGGATTCTTTTCATAGCTTCTTTGGCTCTATCTTCCAGTTACGAAATTTGAGGGGGAAATTCCAAGTGTCTACTTGTGGGAGTTACTTACCTGATTAGTGACAAAATTTAGATCTTGTAAATCTGAAAAAGGATCACCTAATTTGATCCATCTTGCTATTAGATTAGGATCGTTGTAACTTAGAAGCACACTGGCACCATCCTAGGAAAAGAAATCATAGTATAGTAGAATTGAATGCCTCCACCTGCACATCCAACACTCAGACTGCCGAGGTGAAAAGCTCCACTAGTGACTAGGAAAAACGTTCATGCCCGATGGGATGCCAAAAACATTGGAACTCTTCTAACAAATCAAATCCTATATACTTGCAAACTTCCTCTCATCAAGGGACAGAGTAAGTTTCCAGAGGTCTTCAAACTTACTTTATGCTGCTATGATTGATCTGAGTGAAGGAATGGAGGTGATCCCAAAATCATGGCAATTACAATGTCGCTTAGGTAAGAACTTTTCCTTGTAGACAGAGGCAGGACCTGACCTGAGCTCAGAATCAGGAACTTGCATGTCCCTATCCTGAATCTTACTCTGTCCCTATGATGAGGGCGTCTGGTCTGTCCTCGGAGTCATCATTTTGGTGTTGAGCTCCTCCCGGATAAATGCGTACAGAGCGAAGAATTTAGACCCTTGGATTAATGTTCTGCCACAGGAGCCTTCGTGCATGGGAATGCGAGTACGCTGTTCATATGACAGCCTGGTTGCTGTTAACTCCTCCTCTAGTTGTTGCTTGAGGTGGGATTCGAACTCTTGTATCTGCTCTACAATTTGAAGGTCGTGGAATGCAAGAATGGAGTCAAGAAATGTTTGTTTGAGGGCAGAGACAAGTGGGAAGGAAGGGTTGCAAGGGGATTCTAAATATGTGTACACTGGAGTACCCCTGGCAACGTTAATAAGTTCTTCTTTAATGGATTCAGGGAGATGACATGCATCTGAAACACTTGAAATGACTCCTGACACAGCTTTTACAAGTATTTGTTCTAGTTGTCTGAGATCTATTGCCTGGCAGAGAGCTGATAAGTAAGATGCCAGCATTAATTCTAAGATATCCAGAGCTTCTTCAATCTTCCTAGCAAATATGAGGGCCAGAGAATTGATGTCCTGGTTGTGCTGCTCGGCACTGTGAACGTGGGTAGTGACTGGGTTAGCCAGGAATTGAAGCTCGAAACTGTAAGCAGCCATGGCTATGTCGAATCCCTTAAAGCCATAGTCCAAGCTCAGGTCAGGACCCAGGGCAAGGTTGCCCGGGAGCCCATTGCTGTAGAATTCAATCATTATCTCTGTGAACTGTGCAAAGATGAGCTTACCCAGTCCAGCTAGAGCTACACGAACATAATCCATATAGAATCCCACTGCACTGCCCTGGAAATTAGCGCCATGGAGGGCCTTGCCGTTGACATGGTCCATGATGGGATTGTCGTTGGAAGAGTTGATCTCTATCTCAATTGTGACCGTGGCTTCTCTTATGGTCTACAGGGGCCAACCACTGGGGACTCGAACGTAGAGCATAGCGGTCCTGTTTGGGCTTTTTCAGAGAATTGATGCTATAATACTCCCTTGAAAGCTCCTGGAAGGGGCTGTTTCTAAGAAGCCATTAAGAAGTGCCGCGGACTGTATGTGCCCTGGATGCGGCTTCAACTCATGGATCAGCGGATGCGCGAATTCTTCATGCCAGAAGCGAGCACGGTGTTGTGAGGATTTAGGTTTTTTTTGGCCTAGTCTACCAGCGGCGATCCGATCCGATCTGATCCCGATTTTTTGTCAGGGAATGGCAGGTTCCTGTTAGAAGTCCCAGGGGAGGGTGGCGGAGAAGGAGGGTGGCGAAGTTAGGGACGGTGGCGGAGGGCGGAGACCTTCCGGTGGCCGGAGCCGGACGATTTTCCGGTCGATGACGGAAAACGGGCCATTCTACCGCCTAGGTAGACTACTCCATTGTTTGGTGGGGTTCTTTCTTTAAAGTGATAAATAAAAATGCATTTCTATTTTATCATAAACACATCAACCAATGAAAAAATGATTTTTAATTTGGCATGGGATACATCAACAACATGTACCTAGTGTGGTTTGACCTTAACGAGACTTGAGTTGATTTAAGTACTCTTGAACTATTGACTTTAACGTTTTTTATAATCGATTTTTGGGATGTTTAAGTTAGAGGATATCATATGATAAGTGGTAGCATTAAGGATCATATCTAATCTATGATAGCAATGCAAGAAAAGTTATTGACAACTATGAAAGAAAAATTCATTATATAAGTTAAAATATTCATAAATGGCAATAATGAAAACTAATTATCACCACGAGTGTTCATGCGGTTACATAATTATTGAGGTTTGAACAATGTTTAGCTTTTCTTAATTGTTAAGAAAGTTGGGTTAATTGCTTCCTTTTAATGGTTCAAATCTAGATATTTTCTTACTACTATTGTATTTAGTGATGGATGAGATGCTTTTATTTTCAACTTATTGTATTTTTTATTATAATGAATGGATAATGAGAATATGATATATACATTTTCATATTTTATCATAATCTATTTAAATGGATGTTGTAATTTTTTTGTTTTGTTTTGGTAGTAGTTATTTAAGATGTATATATTATTGTATTTTTTTCATAACATATGGATGATGGATATGGTGTGATATATTTCTTTAAGCATTAATATGATTAAGTTTGTATGTTTCTCTTGTGATAATATATTGGTGATAGGCGTGTTGTGATTTATTTTATTTGGGTCATATTACTGTATCTTTTGGTTCTATTGTTGTTAAAGTTTTTTTATAATTTATTAATACTAAATATGGTGTGATAATAATTTTTGGGTTCATGTCAATAATTAGATAAATACATAGGTGATTGTGTCTTTTTCATTTGATGTGTTTTGAAACTAAATGAACAATACATAAGTTTATCTAATTATCCATTTGTTTTAATTTCTTGATTCAAATAGAAAGCACTAAGGTACTTATGCCATTGTTTTAGTTTTGCTTCAATGATTCCATTCTATCATGGTAGTTTTAGTTTGGGAAATAGAACCCTACGAATAAAGATGGATCATAAGCCCAAACAATATTGATTACATGCAAAGTTCAAGGGCTACGTACCAAAATCATAACAAACATCACAAGAGCTATTCATAGATTCTCTAGATCGAAATCAAGTGTATGTGTTGTCATATGGACTAGTTAGATTCCATGTTTTAGACACTAGTAATAAAATTATATATCATTTGCATTAAACTCAAATTGATTATGTATTGAATAAACATATTCTTCATCTTATAACATAAGTGCACAATCAAATGAAATATGGAAAAGATTTTATAAGCATGCCATGGAACTAAGTCACCTTTCACATGTTATTAAGTGAACAATAAGATCTATAAAATAATATAATTGTGGTCAAAATTAAATTAATTCCTATTGAAGAAACATTCTCCTTATCCTATGATCCAAATGCACAATTCAATTAAAATAAAATTGAACAATGTGATTCATATAAGGATATCATAATCTTTTAAAAAATTTTGATGGATATAAAACTATTATATATTCATCTTAATAATGGATCTAGCAAGGGTTGAGAATCTCTTAAGGCACAATAAGTTTTCAAATACAAAAAGCTGAAAAAACGTTTGTACTTCTCTCTCTGAGTGTCTCTCTTTCTATCTTTAAGTGCATAAATGCTATATATAACTTTTTATTTTAACTATTATTAATATTTTTTAAAATCAACATACTGATTTTAGATGAAGAATTGAAAGTGTTAGACATGTCTCTTATTTCTTTTATTAACAAGTAATTGAATTTTCTTACTTTCAATTATTTCATTTTAGTTTTTTTAGCATTGAAATATTTACGCCATAAGGCCTTTCCCTCTGAAATCAACTCCCCTCTTGTCTTACCTGTCTTATTATGATCCGTCTGATATAATGTTAGACGATTAAACTATTTACCACCATTGATTAAAAATCTAGTTATAACTGAAACAATACGCATCTTGAAACCATATGAATAGCAAGAAGATGCCCATGACCAACCAAACTCTTTCCCTGCAATTCGATGCCCATCCTCCGAAACCAAATGCTTTCCCTGCAATTCGATTTAGTGAAGGTATTTTTTCTCACAGTTGTCTGGTAACTTATTTGAGACCATTTTGCTCAGGGTTTATATGTCTTTATTTTTCATTCTTTTATATTTAGATTCAAACCCTCATTCACAGGTTATAGTTGTAGGAGCATGCTTGGCCTTGTGTCCAACAGGTTACATTACTACTCAAAATCCAACTGGTTGCACTACTACTTGAAATCCATACACAAGTATCCACTCTCCATCTAGTCGATTAGGGTTTTCACTGTTGCCATTTTATTATTTTATTTTCATAAGCATACTACTCATTTATGGAGTTTTTGCTCCCAGGTTCATGTTTCCTAGTGGGTTTCTTCCTGAGCGAATTATATATACTAGTTGGGTTCTGTTTTCTGTTCTTACTGTTCGCCGAATACTTGTCTTTAGGTCTTCATTGTTTTTTTTTTTTGCTGGGCAAAGACTAAACTATTTATATTAAAGAAACAAAAAAGTATTTACAAGAGGTTATGAACCTCTGAGAGCGTGTGTTCAACTCTCTGTCAAAGCTTTCCATGTTTACCTTAATCCTCTGCTTATACAGGCTAGAGGTCACAAAATCATCAGCAGAAATAGTTTTTACGTCTACGTTGTCAGGCATAGAAACAAAAAATTATCCCGGTCTGAAAGCCATGTTACAAAAACAGTGATTCCATGCAGCATTGCGTCGATTGCTGCCCTCCGCATAATGTAACTGAACCAAAAAAGGAAAAACATCGTGCGCCTGAGACCATAGGCTTACCCTTGGCGCTTCTGCCATTACTTGGTCTGCTTCTTCCGGTCCTTAGCTTCACGTTCCAGTTCACGCTTCTTTCGATCCTCTGCAGCACGTTCCGGGTCGCGCTCCCATGTCACCTCCATCCCATCCGGAATGTCTTCGAGACGTTTAATACCAGGCGGTAGTTTTAGGTACAGGGCATAGTCGAATGAGTCTTCCGGCTCCTCATTCCTCATCTTGCTTTGAGATGGGGAAGGCATGCTGCCTTGAACATCCATTTGAGCATCCGTTGGATTCTCAGAGGTTTCCATGGGCTCTTTTCCTTTCAGGCTGCCAATTTCCTGTAAGGCTTCAGCCTGCTCCGCCGAGTACCCAAGGGTGCTTTCTTCGTCTAACCTACTTTGCAACTCAGGGCTGTAAGAACTGTCAGCCGAATCCTTTAACTTTGTTGAATTATCTGAGGAGGGAGGCGTCTTTTCCTCTGTTTCGGCTTTCCAGCTTCCTTCCTCATCATCCTCCTCAGAAAAAATGACGGTGATCATGGCTTTTACAACAGGCTTATTCCTCCTGCGACGATACTGAAGAGTCGCTGTTTGAAGCGAATTTCTTATGTCTGAACCAGAGTGCTTAGAGTCGAAAGAGGGGGGCGAAGCATAGGCCAAGGGAGAGATGTGCCTCGGGCTTGATTGGCCCCTACCGCTTGTGCCGCCTCGCTGCCCTGAATTGCGCCCACGGCGAGGCGTAGCCCGAGTACGAGGAGCCATAGTAAACACAGGATAACCCACTGCTTTCTGAGGACTAAGCCGAGCTTCCTTATACCTCCGTCTGCCTGTAAGATTTCCGATGGAGAGCTTCTCGTTCAAGAGATTTCCCCGATGGCCGAGCAGCCCAACAGCCAACGTCAAATTCTCCCTAGAATACTGAGGACAAACCACAAGAATTGGACAGGGAATGGACTCGAGGGTGGGCTTGCTGCCCTCAGAGCCTCCCTCCTCAACACTGGACTGAGCTTCAAACCTCACAATACCAGAGCCGAACTGCAAACAAAGGAGAAAGAATGTTTGCGCCATTCTGAGATAACGGGCTGCGTTTCCTTGGGAGTGCAATTGCATTGATGAGCCATTAAGGCTCGTAAATTCTCTTGGGGCAGAGGCCAGCCCATAACCCGTAGAGACCACCTGTCTGAGGCATGGCGTCCTGTACTCGGCGCGTGGGTGACGCATGGGCTTAATTGCGAGGAGTAACACCCGCATCCGGGTTTTAGGTCTTCATTGTTTATATACATGTCGTCATTTTAATTCACTCTTGGCATTGTAGTGCTACAGGAACCTAATCACGTTCAATCCTCGTCCACTCTTGCTCAGATTGAACTTCAGGAAATTGACCTTTGCCTTCCTGTTTGGTTTCAAGTGTAGTTCTTTATTAGCTACCATCCTTAGCACAAGCATAAGCCCCTGTAGCAATATTCAAAATGTGGCTAGAGTTGCTTTAGAGTATATGTAGATGAAGGTATGCCCCCTTTGTCTTCTATGGTGGAGAGTTGGGCTCTTGCTATGAGTACATCTTTTCTTGCCAGACATACATTTTTTCATACCAGATAGCAATTAACATGGTATTTTTTTTTTTTAACTTGGATTACTGGGATTGTAGTTGAATAGATTTTATTCAAGTTTGTTGTACGGACTACTATTTTACCAGCTTGTCTGATTTTGTTTGCATTTATTTTTTTATTTTTATTTTTACTTCATTTTCATTTATTTGTGTTACCATAATTGACTTAGTCTTCGAAATCCCTGTCCTCATTATGAGCTTCTTGCATAGCTTACTTTTGAAGGGAATTTCCAAATGCAATGTTATGTTTACAAAATAACTACGGTTTCAAGGTGGCCAAATTTTCCTTATTGCATGTTGCTAATTTTTATTCAATTTTGTGTCCAATTTGATGTCTCACTTGAATTTGGAGTCTTTTATTCTATTCATAAGGTATCTCTTCGTCATTTTGATCTGATCTGGTTAGTTTTATAATACCCAACAGCTAATTTGAATAGTATTTTTTATTAGCTAGCATCCTGAGCACAAGCATAAGCCCTTGTAGCAATATTTAAAATGTGGCTAGAGTTTCTTTACACTATATGTAGATGAGGGTATGCCCCCTTTGTCCGCTATGGCGGAGAGTTGGGCTCTTACTATGAGTACCTCATAAAACTCAGCCTCATATGTTAGTTGCAACGTCTTCTTTGGGGACAAGAACACAGGTCCTTGAGCTGTAGTCATGGTTTTAATACCAATCCAGCTTTTGACTTCTTCCTTGCTTGGTAAAAATTTACAAAAACCTCTGTACCCCAACATCTAGTATGTTTGAAACCTATTCGGATCAGACACTGATGTATCCAGGGTTTTCAAATGTGCATCTCTGAAATTTTGGAAAAGAAATTGAAGCATTTGGCAAGTTTTGGCCTCCCAGAATATGATGTCAAAGAGATTGCTAGGAGGAACCCAATCATACTGGCTCTTTAAATGGATAAAGTGCAGAAAATCATGGATTATTTCATACATACTGTAGGGCTTCCTATAAAGTTTCTTTTAACACATTCTAAGCTCATGTTGTGTAGTTTAGAGTTTAGAATCAGGCCTCGTCACAGAGTTTTGAAATATATTAGTGCAATGCAACCCTCGAAGCGTCTACCATGGAGAAGGCTGAAAGAACTTGGCACTAATAGTTTACAATCTTTGGTAGGGAACCAAAGACTATCTAGTCAACTTTTAGACAAATTATTGTTCGGTGTGATGCAATTGCAATGGATTTTGTGATTCGCCCTCCATCAAATATTAGCCTAGATGAAATTAGAGCTCATGCCAAACAACTGAAGCAAGATGAGAGGCTATGCTTATGGAGTTGCTAAATACAAACTTTTTAGATTTATATTTGTGTCTCTATGCAAAACTGGCTCACCATTTGCTAGTTCTTTTTTATATAACTTTTACCCAAATATTAACTATTTAACTAACAACCAACCATATTTTGTTCAAAGCCTATCTTAACTCAAGTGACAAAAAGATAATTAAATGACATGTCAAGTAAAACTGCAATAACCCAATTTTCAGCGAGCACTATGACCTTTGCTTCAGGTTTTAAGTTTCCCAACATGTAACCAACTAATAACATTCATATTTAATAGAATATCTAATAACCCTTACAATTTGCAACTAACATTATGGAGTCTACTCAGCAATTAGGGTGCCCGACATATATAGGTTTCTGGATTATCAAGACTGTAGTTAAATTCCCATTGATAATATCTGAAAGCTTGAGGTACTGTAATGTTTTTCCACCATGCCTAGAAGACAATTTTAGTTAACTGTTTCTTCCCCATGATGGTCTAACTGGACCGTAATCCTTTTTCATCTTTGATTTTTAGTCGTTGCAACTTCCCTCCCAACATTGCACATTTGTCTTTCATTGATTCAAGCTGCAATTTCCTTTGACCTTTCCTCAACAATTATAAGGCCAAACATCTAGGGCCTCTTCTCAGCAATTAATGTACCAGACAGACATCTTTTCTTGCTAGACAGACATTTTTGCATACCAGATAGCAATTACCATGGTATTGTTTTTTTTACTTGGATTACTGGGATTGTAGTTGAATAGATTTTCTTCAAGTTTGTTGTACGAACTACTATTTTACCAACTTGTCTGATTTTGTTTGAATTATATTTTTTATTTTTACTTTTTACTTCATTTTAACTTATTTGTGTTACCATCATTGACTTAGTATTTAGAATCCTTGTCCTCATTATGAGCTTGCTGCATAGCTTACCTTCGAAGGGAATTTCCAAATGCAATGTTATGTTTGAAACATAACTACCGTTTCAAGGTGGCCAAATTTTCCTTATGACATGTTGCTAATTTTTATTCAATTTTGTATCCAATTTGATGTCTCACTTGAATTTGGATTCTTTTATTCTATTCATCAAGTATCTCTTCATCAGTTTGATCTGATATTGTAAACTATTTAACTAACAACCAACCATATTTTGTTCAAAGCCTATCTTAACTCAAGTGACAATAAGATAATTAAATGACATGTCAACTAAAACTGCAATAGCCCAATGTAACTATTTAACTAACAACCAACCATATTTTGTTCAAAACCTATCTTAACTCAATTGGAAAAAAGATAATAAAATGACATGTCAACTAAAACTGCAATAGCCCAATTTTCGGTGAGCACTATGACCTTTGCTTCAGGTTTAAGTTTCCCAACATGGAACAAACTAATAACATTCATATCTAATAGAATATCTGATAACCCTTACAAATTGCAGCTAACATTATGGTGTCTACTCAACAATTAGGGTGCCCGACATATATAGATTTCTGGATTATCAAGACTGTAGTTAAATTTTTCGTTGATAATATCTGAAAGCTTATGGTAGTGTAATGTTTTTCCACCATGCCTAGAAGACAATTTTACTTAACTGTTTCTTACCCATGATGGTCTAACTGGACCGTAATCCTTTTGCATCTTTGATTTTTAGTTGTTGCAACTTCCCTTCCAACACTGCACATTTGTCTTGCATTGATTCAAGCTGCAATGTTCTTTGACCTTTCCTCAACAATTATAAGGCCAGACATCTAGGGCCTCTTCTCAACAATTAGTGTACCAGACAGACATATTTTCTTGCCAGACAGACATTTTTGCATACCAGATAGCAATTACCATAGCATTGTTTTTTTTACTTGGATTACTGGGATTGTAGTTGAATAGATTTTCTTCAAATTTGTTGTACGAACTACTATTTTACCAACTTGTCTGATTTTGTTTGCATTATATTTTCTATTTTTACTTTTTACTTCATTTTAATTTATTTGTGTTACCATCATTGACTTAGTCTTCAAAACACCTGTCCTCATTATGAGCTTGCTGCATAGCTTACTTTTGAAGGGAATTTCCAAATGCAATGTTATGTTTGAAAAATAACTACGGTTTCAAGGTGGCAAATTTTCCTTATGACATGTTGCTAATTTTTATTCAATTTTGTGTCCAATTTGATGTCTCACTTGAATTTGGATTCTTTTATTCTATTCATAAGGTATCTCTTCATCAGTTTGATCTGATATTGTTAGTTTTATAATAGCCATCAACTAATTTGAACAATATTTTAGATGCAAGAACTAGAAACTGAACTAGATACAACAGTCAAGCTTTAAGATTTTGATCAAAACAAGATTCAAGCAATCCTGCTATCAATTTTTTTTTGTAAAAATGATAGCCAGATTCTAGCGATTTTTGACCTTCCTGGCAAATTTGACATCTCTGTAAACAATGCCCCCAGTAATTAATTATAAAGCACAAGGAAAAATTCCCTTCTTCCTGTTCGTTCCTCAACACAATATCCTGCACACCTTAGACCAATTTGGCCTCTCTTTTGTGCAGCTGTACCAACTATACAGGTTGAACTGCCTCCTTGCGCAAGGTATCTCTGCCTCCTTAAATGATGCGCTCTCCTGAACTCAAACGCTGATATGGAACTATTTTATTGAGCTTAAAAACACATAAATTATGTCTAGTGAATAATCACATGTATCACCAAGTGTACGCCCTTCTCTATATAGAATCCAAATGCTCTTCAATTCAAGTGAACTAGCTCCTTAAACCCAAGTCAAACTATTTCACCGAACTCAAGTCTAACTAGCATCTTAAACTCAAGCGAATTGGCCTCTTGAACTCGAGTCAAACTACCTAACTGAACTAAAGTCGAACTGAGATAAAATCTCAATGCATGCTGAGTTTGATTTGCTATTTTTAACGAAAGTAAAATTAGAGAATTTTCCTAAGTCAACTCTCAATGCATGCTGAGTTTGATTTGCTATTTTTAACTAAAGTAAAATTAGAGAATTTTTCTAAGCCAACTGTAAGAGAAAGTAAGACTGCACCTTCTAACTAGCATCTTGAACTCAAGCGAATTGGCCTCTTGAACTTGAGTCAAACTATCTAATTGAACTAAAGTCGAACTGAGATAAAATCTTAATGCATGCTAAGTTTGAGTTGTTGTTTTTAACTAAAGTAAAATTAGAGAATTTTCCTAAGTCAACTCTCAATGCATGCTGTTTTTTAACTAAAGTAAAATTAGAGAATTTTCCTAAGTCAACTCTCAATGCATGTTGTTTTTTAACTAAAGTAAAATTAGAGAATTTTCCTAAGTCAACTCTAAGAGAAAGTAAGACTGCGCCTTACCTTCATATGCCGGTTCTTCTACCACATTTCTTTCACTTCTAAATTTAGAAGAACCTTTCCTCCTCTAACTTCAATTAACAATTTTCTCTTCTACTTCTACTTGGGATATTTCTGCTTATTTTCAAGCCTTTACAAAGGCAAAGTCCTTAAATTAATGCCACCATTTCTATTGCATTGTGGGTTGTAAAGTGTAGAAATTCATGGACTATTTTGTACCTAATATAGGGCTTCCTGCAATGTTTCTTTTTACACATTCTAAGCTCATGTTGTGTAGTTTAGAGTTTAGAATCAAGCCTTATCACAAAGTTTTGAAATCTATTAGTGCAATGTAACCCTCAAAGCGTCTACCATGGAGAAAGTTGAAAGCACTTGGCACTAATAGTTACAATCTTTGGTAGGGAACCAAAGACTACTTAGTCAACTTTTATACAACTTATTGGTGGTTCTCTGAAATGTATTTTAAATATCACCCTATGAATTTGTCACCATTTGAAATGTAATAGTGACTACATGACATTTAATGAGTGTGGTTGATGCAGGGTTGGTGGAAAACATAACCAACATAGCTAGAAAGGCAGTTCTCTCAAATGTACTTTAAATATCACCCTATGAAGTTGTCACCAATTAAAATATAATACTGACTACATGACTTTTAATTAGTGTTTTCTCTTTATTTTCTATTTTTGAAAGGCATTTTGTTTATTCATTTTTTTCTTCAATGATTCTTTATATGTCACAATTCTTCTCAAATTTATGCCTTACGGCATTTCCTTTGCAACATCTGGTGCAATTGCTAGTTTATTATTGTTAATATTAAATTTTCATTTTTATTCTCTATTTTTATTTCTATATATGAACTTGATCTTGAATAAATTAATTGACCTGGATATTGAAATAGCTTATTTAAGTATAGAATTATTTCACAAAAGCATAAGAATTATACTTATTTTTTCACATTTAAAAGTGTCAATATGATAATTTTTAATTTATAACTAATTTCTCTCTAGATAAAGTTGACATAAAATTAAGTTACTTTACATGGATATTGAAATAGCTTATTTAAGTCATGTATAGACTTACTTTGCAAAAGCATACTAATTATAGGTCTTTTCTCACATTTAAAAGTGCCAAAGTGATAATTTTTAGCTTATAGTTAATTTGTCTCTACATGAAACTCACATAAAATTATGTTACTTTACATGGATATCAATTTTTTTTAATGGTTACTAGTGGAAGCGAAATATTTTTACTACATCTCCTACAAATTGGGTTGTAATATGAACAATGAATTCAATGAGAAGTAGGAATGAGATTATTGATATTTTAAAATGCTTTTAAGTAAATTTGATGAAGCTTTTATATTCATTTTTCTTTTCTGTTACAAAAAGGACATTGATTTTTTCTTTATTTTATTGAGTCTATGATGTGTAACCTTGTGAGTCCCTCATCAACTAAAATTTTCTCATGTCCAAATAAAAAATAAAAAATGAAAACTAAAAATAAAAAATTAAATAACTATACAAAATATTTAATTTTCACTTGCATGTGAAGAAATTGGATCCCTCTAGGGTCATGTTAAATCCTTATTTAAGATGGATCTATTCTAGTTTTAAAAGACAAAAGCCTTAATTTGAGGTTGATCATGGAAGGAATTATGCATCTCCCTCAAATTATACTGCAGAATACACCTCTTGATCCAACAATTCCCCTTCCATAAACATGAAAACCAAGAACTTAATCAACAACAATAAAATAAAGTCAAATATCTAAGGGTAGAAAAAAAAGGTGAAAATGAGTAGAGTTTCATTTATTTATTCAAAATGGTGTAGCATTACAACAAAATATCCAATGACAACTTCAGTGAAAACACTGTGGTTGCTTCCTAGAAGCCATACGTCCTGACAACAACATCTACCAAGGCATGGAACACATTCCCTAGAATTTCATACATTTATTGAAAATTCCAAAGTAGGATACCTAGAGATTGCCAATGCCATCCACCATACGAAAACACAATGACAACATCAAAGAAAGAGCCGAAAATGATACCAACAACAATCAGCAATCCTACCCATTCACATGGAATTTCATTTATTTATTAATGTTCTCATGCCATTAGGGATTTGGTGAGAAAGTTGTAAATATGTATATTAGGGAAAATTGAAGAGTTATAATAAGAAGAAACCTTGAAATATAAATCCAAAAATCACACCTCCTTTTGTTATTTAATCATTTTTAAATTAATGCAAACACAATTCTTAAACCTTCTTTGGTCCCCACCATTTCCAAGATTGGACATTTCTCCCATTGTTTCTTTACTATATTATCCCTTACCATACAGGTTTTGTTTGTTAGGCAGTAAGTGAAAGTCTCGTAGAACAGATAGCATGCACGTAAGTAAAGGTAATATAGGGCTCTTCCTAGCAATGGAGTTATAATTAATCAATGTGTATCTAGGGTTAAGCCTGTCTCTACAAGAGAAGGTCTAGTGCGGTAGCCCTAAGTGATTCATGAAGCCAGTGGTATAGGGAGAATATTTCTAGGTCTTTAGGTGGGGTAGTTAGGAAACACTGAAGTAAGAAAGGAAGGGTAAGTTGTATCATGGAATCCCTACAATCCCGGGTCTAGATTTGTACCTCCCTAAGATTCATTAATGCAGCTGTATAGGGCTAACATGTCTAGGTCTTCCGGTGGATAGGTTGTATGGTACACTAAACGTAAGGGTAGAGGGTAAAGGGTTATATAGTTAGAGTGTTGTACCTGCTAAGCATTTATTCACAAAGTGTGATAGGGCTAGAAGGTCTAGTTGTTCAGGTGGGTAAGTAGTTTTGACAGAAGTAAAGGTAAGGTTGTGTCATGCCGTCTTTCCTGATAAGAGGGGAATAACAGTACCTCCTAAGCATTCGTTAAGTGGTATAGGGCTAGTAGATCTAGTTCTTAAGGTGGGTACTGTTGCAGTGGGTTCCATTTTGCATTCGTTGTCAACCATTTCCAACGAAAAATTCCTACTATCAATCATTTGTAGTGTAACTTTCGTATGCCTTCAAACATTTATAGTTGTTACTTTTAGTGTAATGGTCTTATTTTCAACCATTTCCAGTGTAATATTCGTACATTGTCAAGCATTAGTAGTCGTTACTATTGTCACTCTAGCCTCGAAACACTTAGAAGCTCTCGGGAGGCCATGTCCATCGAAGAAGCCTAATGTAAAATCCCTAAACTAAATGAGCCTCTCCAGTGGAATATTTTATATCCTGTTATGATCTCGAGCTCCTACGTACAAAGAATATCGAGGGGAACTATTTGAGAAAGCATGTGTATTTATCCTCTTACTTCTCCTAGGTAATAATATTGGTCATATAGTCTTGTTTCTCCATGCTTGTTTGCCATGCACGCATGCGAACCTCCCATAGAATGCTGGCAGACCTTCTACTTTGATGTCATTTTTGATTTGGTTTGTTATTTTGGTTTGGGAAAAATAAGATAGATGAACAATATTTCACTCAACTGAATACTTATGCTATTAGAGGCCCATCCACCTTGCCACAACATCTAGCCTCTCGAAATGAAATACTTACACCATTTATTTTATGCTATACCATTTATAGAGCTCGTCCATTATGCTGCCAATACATAGATATACCATTTATAGAGCTCATCCATTATGCTGCCAATACAAAGATGTAATGAAAGGTCTTTCCTCTAATGGTGTCATCATTTCCAATAAAATGTAGAGTTTTGGTTAAAGTTATAGTTTTCATTATTTTGATGTAGATTTTATTAGTTAGGGCTTGGATCTTTATTGTTATGAGAAAAGACAAATTTTTTTGGATGATATTGTTTGTGAATACTGTAATGACTATAATCAATTTATAGTGTTTATAGTGTAAATATGTGCAGTTCAATATTAGGCTAGTGATCTCAAGACATTTTTGTGGGCTTGGGTGCTTATGTATTTATTTTTGGTGCGATTTATATATTTTCGCATGATAAAATAATATGAAATATGATTGCTATTGAAAGGGTAAGAGTAGGGAGGGACATGTAACTCAATAAACATGGGGCAATAGTGTTGGAGGACGTGTTGATGGTGATGACAACGCCTCAGTCCATGCGGTTTTGGTGTGCCACATAGTTGAGAGAGGCCCATGGAACATGACTGTGGTTGAAGTTCATTAACCATGTGATTTATGGTAGAGTGGAATGTGTAGAATCCATAGCGATTTGACATATTTTTACAAGAAAGTGTTCCATTCTACCTGCTGTATCATTTATTGGAATTAGGTTGAATTCTAGACAATGTATATGTTTAAGCATTTGTAGTATGATTTAATTGGTAATTTGTTACAACATGTATTTATGTGCCATATTTAATAATCAAGTGTGATTTTTCTATAAACCTTAGTTTGGTTTGGTACATGGTTATATAAACTATTCTATGGGCATAAGTTTAGTATGTTGCATTAAGCCCTTACTGTTTGTAGATTATAATGGGTAAAACATTGTAAAAGTATACTATGCTCTATAATTATATGCTACTTTATAATTTTTAATAAATTAAATGTTGGGTTTCATATTGAGGTTGTTGAATTTCATGGACTTTAGCAATGAGCTAGAGTTTAATAGTGGAAATATCACATTAAATGTGCTTTCACACGAATGTTGACAATTTATTGAAGGAGTATGTTTTATGGTGACATAGTGTTTCCTAGCAGGTTGAGAGGAACATTGTAGAGTGGTATGAGAGCCAAGTTCCAGCAGTAAGCTTGATTGGGCCAAAATTAGAAGTGAAATGAGAAAATTACAGATTGTTTTCTAAAGGTTTCACCAGAAAAAAATTTCACCAACCATTTGAAAAAAAGCACAATGATGCAAGTGAGTTAAATTTTTCTAGAAAAAATCTGTAAATGGTTAGAAAAAATTCACTAGGTAAAATAGTAAGGAATTGAGTGAAAACTCTAATGATTTTTTTTCTCAGAAAGTTATGGAAATTTTAGTCATATTTTAAAAAAATTCCCCAGAAATTTTGGTAAATTTAAGTAAAAGCTGTCAAACTTTATAATTTTAAGGCTTTAAGATTCAAACTCTGCATCTCAATATTTTTTGAAACTTTTTACCTAGATTCCTGGGCTTTCTAACTTTGTGGCAATCCCTCCCCTAAATAGAGGACTCGGTTAACTAAAAGCTCAATATTATAAGCTTGAGTAACAATGACATAGCTACTCTTCTTTTCTAGAATTTATTATCTTCTATAGAAGAAAAACCCAATTAGCTTTACTGAAACCAAAGCTAAATAACATACAATTCCTAGATATGGTATTAGTTAGTTGTCACCTAACTCAATTAATAAGATTGATGTCTCATTAATAAAATTGATGTCCCATGTTGAGATAACAAATAAATACCTAAATACTTCGAGTATATTTTTATTTTATGATATTTTAATAAAGTTTTTTTGAATTTTTGAACAGATAGAGGTAGAGTTAATAATTTTTATTTTTATTTTTATTGATTTTTAACTTTAATGCAATCTTT
>APFE030483623.1:77092-87138 GCA_000404065.3 Pinus taeda | reverse complement strand
AAAACGAGTTTGGATACCTTTCGCTAGCCATTTCAAACTAAGTAAGGAGGTGTGTCCCAAGACTCAGGAAGAAATGGCTGATATGTCTAAAGTTCCATATGCCTCAGCAGTTGGAAGTTTAATGTGTGCAATGGTCTGCAAAAGCTCTGATATTTCACATGCAATGGGAGTTGTAAGCAGGTACATGAACAATCCAGTGAAAGAACATTGGATGGTGGTGAAGTGGACTCTCAGGTATTTGAGAGGTATCACAAATCAAGCATTATTCTTTGGGGGTTCAAACATTGCTCTACAGGGATATGTTGATGCAGATATGGCGGGTGATATAGATAACATGAGGAGAACAACAGGGTATGTGTTTACTGTAGGTGGAACAACTGTCAATTGGGTTTCAAAATTGCAAAGTGTTGTTGCACTCTCAACAACGAAAGCAAAGTATGTTGCTGTTATAGGGGCTAGTAAAGCAATCATTTGGTTACAAAGGTTTCTTGATGAATTAGGTAAGAAGCAGGAGTTGAGGAGGTTATACAGTGACATCCAAAGCACCATACATATTGCAAAGAACTCTGTATTTCATTCCAAGACAAAACATATATAGCTCAAGTATCATTTCATATGGTCAGCATTAGAAGATGGACAGTTGAAGCTGGAAAAGATACACACTAGCCAAAATCCTATAGAAATGTTAACAAAAGTTGTAACCAGGGAGAAATTGTGGCAGTTTCAATTAGTCTTCAAGTATGATGAAGAAGATGAGAAGCAAGCAGGTCCAAAGCGGAGTCATTTTCCAGAAAATGAAGCAGCAGTGAAGTTGCTATAATCAGTCTCCAAGTGGGAGATTGTTGGGTGTGGAGCTTGATTATCTTCTTTATTTGTAGGTATCATTACATTGGACCCCAGTTCATAATGTGGCAGCAACATCGCCCATAATATTTATGTTGCAGGGGGGGTCCAGGGGGGTGGCTGTGACCTTTGGGAGCCCTCCCCCAGCGGTGGGTCAAGCGCATCGCCTCTGAAGCTAAAAATAGATGTAAAACTTCCTTATAAAATGTTGTAATTTCGTAGTCAATCTGAGTCGTTCATTAGGTGGAGATCTAACGGTAGAAGTTATGTTTAATTTAGGGTTTTTTTTCCTTAGAAGGCAACCCCTCGCTATATATGAGGGAATTGTATTACGTCTATGTAGGTTGGTATTGTGAGTGAGAAAGAGAGAGGAGATTGTGTGAGAGTGAAGAGGGAATTATAGCGGATCTGTTGTAGGTTGTATCTCTTCAGTTTGGTGGATAATATAAAAGGAAGGAATCATTGTTTCTCCGTGGATGTAGCCCAAATTGGGTGAACCACGTATATCTATGTCTCTCTTATTTTATGTGTTTTCTCTATTTTTATTTCTACAATATATTTTATGTGTTATGTTTCTTTGTAATATATAATTTTCTAACAACTAGTATCAGAGCCAAAGGTCTGTTTGGCTGATAAACTCACAGGAGAGAAGGGTTCCTCATTCAAGTGGCAGCAATGGCAGAAGATGGTAGGGTTAGGGTTGAAACATTTAACAGCCAAAACCACCTGCTGTGGAAGATGCAAATAGAAGATTATTTGTACTAGAAAGTTCTATACCAACCATTGAGCAGAAAGGCAAAGAAGCCGACGAGTATGACAGACATAGAAGGAGATATTCTCGACAAAAAGGCACTTAGAACAATACGGCTATGCCTAGCGGCATCGGTAGCCTTTAATATTTCAAAGGAAACGACAACAGAGAGTTTAATCTTGACATTCGGCAAACTATATGAAAAACCATCGGCCTCAAATAATGTATTTCTTATGAAGTGTTTATTTAATATGAAGATGTCAGAAGGTGGATCTATTGCTGTGTTGTGGCCAGCAACAACCCCCCCTTTTTTCATTTAGCTATCTACCCAAGATACCAAATAAATAGGGGACCCCTAGTGTAATTTTGAGAAAAAATCAAATTTCCCTTCTTCAAAATAAAGATACCATCGCAGGCTTAAAAGCAGTCTTCCAAATATTTTCACCTAAGTCTACGATGGGGAGAAGGTCTTTGAGAAATTGCATTAATGCGCAAGGCCCCCCCCAAACGTTAAGCATAACGTCACGTCGCAAGAAGTATTGTCCATATGAAAAACCTCACAAACTCCCGATCTGCGATAACGCCAATCGCAATGACCGCACATCGCAAAAATGAAATGGCAATACTTAACAAACACCAAACTCTTGTGATTCGTGATGTTGCGACCTACGATATTGCAATCACCACGATGACACATTCTGCGATCCAGCGATTTGCGATAAGCGCGCCTTGCGACGACATGATCTTCGATAGTGCATAAAGTGAATCATAAATCATTTAAACCGCAGATCTTTCAAGCACGCCGTTCAAAGATAGACCACTTACCATAATCTGGCTTCAAATCATGCGCTTTTAATGATAGTAAGTAGGTTAGTTGTCAGTTATTTAATGAAATAAGGACGCGTGCTTTGCTGAAGATTGTTTTCACGTAAGGTGGCATATTTAGTATATCGTCTGCATTTAAAACCCTCCCATCATCTTTCTCAATCAGTCATTTCCGCCTCGCTTGTAATCTACAGGAACTAGGAGATAAGAACATTCAAAAGATGAACGCAAAAGCAAATGGGAAAGAAGACTAATGCCCAAGGTTCCGAGGCAAAAGAAAAGGCAAAGGAGATGGCGCCTTTATACACAGACACTGCATGCAACAGAGACGCAGGAATTTCAACCTGGGAAGGCATGTATAGGCTGCTAGGGGAGGAAAACCCCAGAGTACTGAAGGCCGATAGCACTGCGGGATTGCCAAACTCTTCTGAGGCATCCTTAGAAGAGTTGGCTTGTTCATTTCTCCATCGAATAGCAGCTAGACCCAAGATATTGCCATATATAGATATGATCAAATGGATACTCGAAAATGCAGAGTTACAAGGCAGACAATTAAAGGATCCAGGGCATGGGCTCATAGGATCATTCGCAGCGCAAGAACTAAAGCTTATGTACCATCTTCCGGAGCCTCAGATGACCTATAACATGCAATTTGTCCAGAAATTTGCAGCAGAGAACCCAAATCTAGCAGAAACCACTAAAGAATGGACCAGGAGAGAGGATCCGCTGAAAAAGGATAAAAATGGTAAGTATAGCACAAGTTCTCTCACATCTCCATATTGTTTTGCTGCAGCCATGCTCTGCAGGCGTTTGGGATGCCAGACATAAATAAATTTTCAGCTGAATGGCTACCACTCATAGAAGCTGCCACAAATGCCGATCTCGTGGATTGGGCCAAAATATGTTCTGATAATTTGTTTACTGCTGTCATGAATTATCGTACTAAGAGATCCTCGTCACAAAGGGTCTACCCTCCATTTTATCTATCTGCTAACGTTATGGATTCTATTTTCTATGTATCTAAGTTTCCAACTATGGGTTGGAAATGGACTACCCAAGACCCGTCGCCTATTCATGTTTACCACGAAGTACTATGGGATTCACAGTTCGCCCCTCACCTCTATCAAATTTGCCATGGGCTCATTCTACCCCTATATAGGATGATATATGGTGAAGAACCCCCAAGGTGCTCACCCGAAGCGCAAATAGACATCATCCCCGTCGCGAGAAGATTTTCAGCAGATGCAGATAAGCTATCAGAAAAGCCTGGATGAAAAAGGAAAGCAGTTGCACGATATGCATGAAATACATAAAGATGAGCCCAAGCTTTCCGAATTCTTTTTAGAATCTACTAGTTTAAATGAGCAACTTCTGCAGCAACAAGAAGATTTGGGACAAAAATTATCGAAGTGGAGTCACTATTGCAAGCTGAGCGACAAACTCGCCAGTCAAGTGACAGATCTGCAAAGTGACTACGACCAAGCCGACAAACAAGTGACAGAATATATAGCTTGGCAAAATGGAGAGGAAGCAAAAAGAGCAAATGCACCTAGAATAAATGAAAGCCATAAAGAATTGCTCTTCAACAAATGGGACGACCAAATCGAACAGGCAGAACAGGCAGCAGAGGCAGCGACGATACAGGCTGGTATCCTTATAGTCTGTGTAAATGAAAACTTACACAGAGCAAACTTAATCACAGAAACCGCCCCGAGATACTTCCAAAACAAGTCAAAAATAGAGGCAAAATGGAAAGAGAAAGCGCAGGAAAAGGGTAAGGCAATACAAGCTTTGAACAGGTTGAATTGGGAGTGCTATTGGGCATACTTAGTTAAGCCACACAGTCAATGGATGACTGTGAAATGCATCACAAACTCAGCAGAGAAAGTGGTGCCAGCTCTCAAAGATTCCGTTTTCGTAGCCCATCTCAGCGTAGAAGTCGGCCAACCGACTCTTCTCAGATCCATGCTGAACACTTGCAATTTCAAAGACCAGATCCAAAGATAACTTATTTTTAGTAGTTTGATGTTTCTTTTTGTTTAGATTAGAAAAAGGGCGGTCGTTTGAGAGCCGTATCCTACAATTTTGTAAAAACACTATTATTAGATTTAGGAAGTAGTATTTAAACCCTTCTCATGCATTTAGAGAAGGGTCCGTAGATTTGTCAAAAACTTATGCTCAGAACATGCACTTCTGCACCATCAGAGGAGGTTTTGATGAATAGATGGATCAAAATTTATCTTTACTTGCATTTTAATATCTACTACTAATGTTGCACTTCTGTACTCTTAGTAGATTTTAGAACAAGTAGAAATAGATTTTTTTGCTTGAGGCTTATGGGTAGAACTAGTCATTAATGGTACTTTTATCTCTTGGCAAATGTCTGCTTATACTCTTTAAGTAATTTACAGCTTCAGTTGTTTATGTGTTACTGCTTGAACATATGGGTTATCATTTGGCACTTTTGTACGATGGAGTCATATGGTTCATGTGTGACATATGAATGGCTTATTATGCGATATGCTGCTCACAACTGTTTTGCTTAACTTCTTATGCAAAGTAGTTTATCTCAAATGGTTTCTTTTCTTATGATAGCTCAATGATCTTTATTACCAGTTATTATTTGAAATATTTTTAGATCGCGTAATGGAGTACATATAATCCCGGGTTAGAATAGATTTGTTTTGTTGTTTCTTATTAGATACAGTAGCATAGAGTAAAGTTAAAGAATCCGATTTAGATTAGCTTTAAAATACTCTCAGATCAGCACAGTTCAACTCTATATACACACACACACACCCAAGATCGGGAAACTGGTCCCGTTATCCCCAGTCGGACCCACTATATCAAATGGATAAGGAGCTGCCAACCAAGGTCCGGACCGGGTGGGTATCCCCCTTGTTGTAGACCCGATTTTCGGGGCTTCAACATATTTGGCGCTAGAAGGAGGGCCTGAACATTGTGTCTGTTGGAATGATCCTCAAATCGTAACATTTGAATTTGGATGGCCGCTCACAGACTTCCCATTTGGAGCTGCATCCATGTTCCTACCTCTTCCAACACTCCACTTGAAGTGGTAAGACTCTTGTCTCAGGTAAAATTCAATGGTAAGGGTAACTCTTCTGCTTTTAACCATGCCCTTCAATTTATTCAAAGAATTTCGAGTTATGATATTCCTAGAATTGATGAAGGCATTCTATGCAGGATTTTTACTCTTACACTCACGGCGGAAGCTATAAAATGGTGCAGAAACCTCCCAGTTGCATCGATCCACAGCTGGGATCAATTCGCCAAGATTTTTATTCTTGCATTTGATTATTATGACTATGACCAGGTATACAATGAAATTGATCATCTCAGAGAAAACGATGAATCTATTAGAGATTTTAATATGCGATTTCATTTTGATTGTCTAAAATATGATACAGAGACTGAGCTCATACATGAAGAATCTCCAGATTATGCTGAACCTTCCCTGCCTCCTATATCTGATCAGGCAGAAATTAGTCCAATTTTTGTCTCTTTTCTTTCTAATATGAACGAGAATTCCAATTTCAACATGCAAATCTCTCATAATGAAAGAAGCCCTCAGAGCCTAGGAGTTATCCATACTCTAATACAGGAAGGCAAAAGTGAAGACGATGGAGGGAAACCTGCCTTGGAGCCAGCAGATGACATTGATACGAAGTCAGATGACATCGTCGCAAACCAACAGATGCAGACCCCAAGATCAGAACAACAAAATATTTTTCTTTCAGGAAGTATCACCACACAAAGGTATGATTTGAAACCCGATGTCTATATTGAATCTGATAAACGTATATGTTTCTATGATGATAATCTTAAAAACGTCGCTTCAAAATCACACTTCTCTCTTTACCCTGATGTTTTTAATGATGATAACTGTTCCCCTCTCAACGTTATAGATATTTCGAAAAACATAGAGGATAAGTCAAAAAAATCATCATTAGATTCTCAAGATAAAGAGATAGCTATAAAACATCCCTCGATTGTTTCCAAGCAAGGAACACTTGAAATTCCTTGTCTGAAATTATATGAACAAAAAGAAGAATCTAGGGAAAGTGGTAAAATCTGTCATGATGGTTACTGTGTCAACAACGATGTTATCGATTTATCTCGAGTAACTCATCAAAACCCTAAAAATGAGAGATATTCTGATTCGGAAAACATACCATTTAATCCTCATTTTGAGGTCAAAGATCATTCACCTAATTTTGCTGACCAAGATGATCTCCCAATATATGACTCATACCTTGAAGATACCCCCATGCCTATTCATAATCATAGTCTATCTTCTGTTTCACATGACCTAGCCAGTTCTTGCGAACAACAAAATTTTACAAACTTATCCCAGTTGTACTGTAATTTTATCTATACAAAAAACTTTTTTTATTATTATTCCCACTTACACTCACCTTGTACAAAATCAGATCGCGTTTTAAATTTTCAGTTTTTTGATAGATTATTTTGGTATAACCAACACCTTATCAAGGAGCACACAAAAGACGAGCTTCCATTGTGGAAAGCTAAGCTATGTCAAGGAAGTACAGAACTTCCTTCATTATAGGATCATCAAGATACAACAGAATTTCATCTTTACTTTTATGATCCAGTAGATACTCAGTTGGAAGGAAGATTTTGCGAGAAAGAAATTTCGGACAAAATTCCAACTGAGATTATCCATTCTCATTCTGTGTCCAATGCTAACATCCCAAAGAAAATTCTGTTTTCAACACCAACGTTGGAAAGCTACACACATATAGGACTAAAAATGAGAAAGTGGCTTCATTGGAAATATCATTTCACCTAGCCGAATTTTGTGTAAAATTAGAATAGGAGTAGGAGTAGTTTAGTTAAGTAGTTAGGTTTACGCTTGAGTAGTTGATAATCCAAATAAGGAAAGAAGATCATCCCTATTATCTACCCGACCTTAGGGAATTTCTACCTCTCACTTCGTTAGTTTTTCCCATGAATAAAGTTTGCTTTGGTTAAACAACATTCGACGTTTACAAAGAGACACCTTTTTCTCTATCAGGATTTTGAACTTCTACTTCTATCAATAACAAATATTTCTCTTCAACGCTTGGTCTTTATTATCAATAGAAATTTAATCCAGATATGATATTAGTTTCAACTCCAAAAAACTGAAGAAAATAATCTCAGCGAAGTAATTGTCTTACGTCAGTACAATGAAAGGCACCAATAACAAGATAAGGAGTCCCTGTAGAAACAACGATTACCAAAGAAGCGTTATTATTTTCGTCCAGAACTTTCTTAAGGAAAGAAAATTGACTTCCTCCCCGCCAAAAGAAATCACAACATTCCGGGAAGCAATCCAATAAAAACACTGTATCTTAAAGAATAAGAGGTCTCATCACGAGCCGACTTATCATCATCACAGATATTATAACTTGCTGACTTTGCCAAAACTGTCCATCAAAACAGGGCAATGACTTAAGATTGTTGCAATCAAAAGACAGGGGGTCTCATCACGAGCCAGCTTGTTTAGCAAAGGTATAAATCTAGTGAATGACTGTGTCACAATTTGGCCACCAAACCAAGACATTTTTCTTTAGAGAATAAAAAAGAAAAAGTGTCGAAATGGGTTTTTCTCTGAATAGTTGTAAGCTCTTAGGCAGGATAAAGGATCATTACTGGTTAATAGGTAACCCTGTCGAGGCTATGGACGCCTGCTGGCAGCAGAGGCTCTACCTGCGACAAAGAAGCATATTTAAAAAGGACTGCTATACAGAGAAGACTCTATCTTAATTTTTATCGAAGACCAAGTAAGTGCTGATGTAAATACAGGGACAAGCTGATAATACAAGTAAATGGAAAGGAGTTGAAACAAAATATCATTGATAGTTTAAAGTATAATATTTTTATCATTCTATAATAAAGTTTAAAGTTTCCTGAGAAATTTTTTATTATTTTTAGAAGTTTGAAAACGTCAAAAGAAAGTCAAAGATAACTGGTTCTCCCAAGTGAATCACCAATTGTTGTGCCCAGCAACAACCCCCCCTTTTTTCATTTAGCTATCTACCCAAGGTACTAAATAAATAGGGGACCCCTAGTGTAATTTTGAGAAAAAATCAAATTTCCCTTCTTCAAAATAAAGATACCATCGCAGGCTTAAAAGTAGTCTTCCAAATATTTTCACCTAAGTCTATGATGGGGAGAAGGTCTTTGAGAAATTGCATTAATGCGCAAGGCCCCCCCCAAACGTTAAGCATAACGTCGCGTTGCAAGAAGTACTGTCCATATGAAAAACCTCACAAACTCTCGATCTGCGATAACGCCAATCGCAATGACCGCACATCGCAGAAATGAAATGGAAATACTTAACAAACACCAAACTCCTGCGATCCACGATGTTGCGACCTACGATATTGTGATGCCGCGATGACACATTCTGCGATCCAGCGATTTGCGATAAGCGCGCCTTGCGACAGCACGATCTTCGATAGTGCATAAAGCGAATCATAAATCATTTAAACCGCAAATCTTTCAGGCACGCCGTTCAAAGATAGACCACTTACCATAATCTGGCTTCAAATCATGCACTTTTAATGATAGTAAGTAGGTTAGTTGTCAGTTATTTAATGAAATAAGGACGCATGCTTTGCTGAAGAATTGTTTTCACGTATGGTGGCATATTTAGTATATCGTCTGCATTTAAAACCCTCCCATCATCTTTCTCAATCAGTCATTTCCGCCTCACTTGTAATCTGCAGGAACTAGGAGATAAGAACATTCAAAAGCCGAACGCAGAAGCAAATGGGAAAGAAGACTAATGCCCAAGGTTCCGAGGCAAAAGAAAAGGCAAAGGAGATGGCGCCCTTATACATAGACACTGCGTGCAACAGAGACGTAGGAATTTCAACCTGGGAAGGCATGTATAGGCTGCTAGAGGAGGAAAACCCCAAAGTACTGAAGGCCGATAGCGCTACAGGATCGCCAAACTCTTCCGAGGCATCCTTAGAAGAGCTGGCTTGTCCATTTCTCCATCGAATAGCAGCTAGACCCAAGATTTCCATATACAGATATGATCAAATGAATACTCGACAATGCAGAGTTACAAGGTAGACAATTCAAGGCTCCAGGGCATGGGCTCATAGGATCATTCGCAGCGCAAGGCCTAAAGCTTATGTACCATCTTTCGGAGCCTCAGATGACCTATAACACGCAATTTGTCCAGAAATTTGCAGCAGAGAACCCAAATCTAGCAGAAACCACTAAAGAATGGACCAGGAGAGAGGAGCCGCTGAAAAAGGATAAAAATGGTAAGTATAGCACAAGTTCTCTCACATCTCCATATTGTTTTGCTGCAGCTATGCTCTGTAGGCTGTTTGGGATGCCATACATAAATAAATTTTCAGTTGAATGGCTGCCACTCATAGAAGCTGCCACAAATGCCGATCTCGTGGATTGGGCCAAAATATGTTCTGATAATTTGTTTACTGCTATCATGAATTAACCTACTAAGAGATCCTCGTCACAAAGGGTCTACCCTCCGTTTTATCTATCTGCTTACATTATGGATTCTATTTGCTATGTATCTAAGTTTCCAACTATGGGTTGGAAATGGACTACCCAAGACCCGTCG
>APFE030483623.1:36713-65118 GCA_000404065.3 Pinus taeda | reverse complement strand
TACTTGCTTTTCTTTCACTTTCGCTTCTACTCTTGCTTTGCTTTGTTGATTGATAGATCATTCGCTTGTTTCGTCCATAGGTTAGTTTTGCATGAAACCATGTATGACTCTTGAAGCGAGCTGGGTAAAGTACAAGAGGGCTTGTATAGCAACCACTACATGGTTATCTATCATCTTGCCTCTATATGATGAACTTGTTACTCTTATTCCATGATACATCAAAGGAAAATGCGTACTGTTCAAAGTGAACCTTGGGAAAAACATAACGCTTGCACGCTAACTAGTGTCACCTTATCTAGTCGGTTGTTTTTGGGTTAACCCTTGTCAGCTTAGTCAAGTAGAGTAAGGTGAGGGGGAAACCCTTAACAAGCATGTTAGAGATAAAATAAACTACTTCTCTGCTGGAAAAACCTCTTATGCTCCCAATAAGTCGAGATCCCTCTGCCGCCTGTGAAGTGAATAAGTGCTATGCATATGAAAAATGAGAAAAATGAAAAGTCAAAAAATTCATATGAAAAATGGATAAGGAAAAAGAAGAGAAAGGCTTCGTGCATAGGGAGGTGATGCAAGTAACTCTGCGGGGGTACTGTCCAGGCTCGCGGGCAGCGGAGCCATGCTTGTGTTCCTATGTGACTCCACCGTGGTACTGTCTAGGCCTCCTGGTAGTGGAGTGACACCATAGATAAAACTTAGACTCTGACGACTATACTGCTTGTGCACCTATATACCCTTCAACCCCAATCGAAACAACTATGTTTCCTTGGCTTGGAATGTGTGTCAATCGATCAAGATTCTGGAAGATCCTACATCTTACAATCAAGCTAGTGTCAAGCCAAGATGAGTTGAGAGCTGAACAATACTTCTGGAGGTGTTAGACTTGCTTTTCACGAACAAGGTCCATTCAGAGAGCTGGAATTCCACCAATGGGTCGCTAAGTGTTGTAGCGGCTACAACCACCCTCCAAAATTTTTCCTTAGCCTATTTTGGAGCCTCCCTACCAACATTACAAAGCACCTTGCCTTTCTTCATCAAGTCCTCAAGCTTCAATGTATTTCTTACACAAAGGTATCCTGTTGATCATAGTCTGATCCTTTCCCTTCAGAAGCTACTCACGCAGACTTAGTCTAGCTGCAGGTTGAGAAGCTTTCCCTTGAAGATTACGCACTTTTGGAAGGCAACCAACCTTCCCTCTAGATATTGTGCAATTTTGTCTGGCAGCCTGCTGGGCTCCAAGATTGCACAATCCTGCTAGTCAACACTCCCAGCAGGATTTGTGAAAATTTCCCCAGTAGGGCTCCTCAGCCTAGAATTTGCGCAAATCTAGGCAGCAGTCAACTTCTTTGCTAAGAAATTGTGCAAATCCACTGGGCATTTTGCCCAACTCCCATCCAAAAATGCACATTTCCTTCAAGCAGTCGAACAACCTCTTGCATCTGTAGCTAAGTTGACTGGTTACCTCTAGGATCGAGAAAAACAAACTTGCATGCATAGTCTACTTCTCCTAAGGTAGCATGCAAAGGCATCCCTTGTCTCAGGGATCTTTGTTTAGCAGTTGGAGATTACATGCAAGGAGTAGTTCAGAAACCTCCCACCAAGTGTCGCTTCCCCTAGATTTGTGGCATGCATGTCATAACCTTGATGTTATCAAAACTCATCAATCAGACACTACAAAGCTCATTCCTCACATCAACCTTACAGGTTTGACATACACCATCACATCTATGAGCATTCAACCCATTCAGCTCAGTTGTTTTGGGGTAAGCCCGCTTCCTATGCCTTGTGTTTCATTTCTACCACTTTTTGGGTTTTCGTTTATATGAGTACTATTTGCTTGATTTCTTTGAATGCTTTCTATCATTTACATGTGTACTAGCTTGTTTTAGCTCTGTTTCACTTTTCGTTGCTATCTCACTGTTGTCGCATGCATGAACCTGTTTTTCATGGACGTTTGCCCAACCAGCAAATTGCCTCACCCACATGGATGTTGATATATTTGTTCAATATTTCATTTATGTTTTGCATGCATTATTAATCACTTCTTCTATCACTTAGTGTCACCATGCATTCATTGACTTACTTGCTTTCAGTTGCCCGTCGGTGTGTCGGGCCAACCTTGGCCTGGACTTTGCCTTCACTAAGGCTGCATTGCGCAATATGGGGAAGGAAGGCTCACCTTCCTCTCCAGATTTGCGCATTCCTACCCAACGCTGGCCTCCAAGACTATTATTCACGTTTCTGGAGGATAGTGGTTTCTTGGCCCAAGAAATTGCGTAAATCTGTCCTTAGGCCAACAGTCCTTCCCAGCTAGGATTACGCATTGCGAAATCCCAAGAGTGAGCAGCCAAAATCAACTGTGCATTGTGCAGTTCTAGTAGTCAGCCAGTCTCCTAACAACCCATATTGTGCCTTGTGTGGTCTTGGCAGTCAGTCTCCTGACCACCCGACTGAAATTGCAGAACCTTTATGATCATGCACCCAGGTATGTTGTAGGTCAGTTCTCATGTTCATTTTGGTTTTCGACTAACATATTTCTTGCCATGATTGTTTCCATGTCTCTAGGTATCATAGGTGGTCATCTACCTCTTAGTAGTACAGGTACAATGGTTTCGAGGAGAGTAGAGGCAGAGAAACTGTTCAAAGCACACTTGGGGATGTAGTCGATCAAGTGTCCATGGACTTGCCTACCCACAAAGACATCAAGTTGTTCATATAAAAGGACATCAAGATATGACAACAGCATCATGAACAACAATTGAAGATAGCATACCAAATGCAACGAATGCAAGAGGAGGGTTGTTGATAACGCGGAGGAGGAACAAAGTTACAAGCTCAAGCAGGTCCATTGACAATGAAAGAAACTTTGGATACTTCGGCTATGAAGTGACGGCAAAACATGAAGATCGCGCAAAGGCATAAGATGGAACAAAGAAGGAGTTGTATATGCTGAAGAAGCACCTTAGGAAGAACATGAAGCTGCATAGACAGATGAATGGGTTGCAGTAGGAATAGGAGCAGCAGTAGGCACAACATGCACTCGCGGATGATACTACACCCATACAAGTTTAGGATCCATCCCATCAGCTGACACAGAGCAGACATGGTGAGCAGTTTTATTAATCACATGTAAGGGATTCAGTAGCATGCATGTTGTTGAGCACACACATGCAATCCAACCCATTCAACACACTCACCGAGGTGAAGACAAGAAGAAATTCCAAATGGGGCACAATGATATACAATGATCTATCTGTCAACGAAGTCAAAACCCCCAAGATTGTTGAGGCACTTCAACCTGAGCTGATGGTTATGTCAGGCCCTCATTGTCCTGAGGTTGGCTTCAATTCCAGTCAGGAAATTATTGAAACACTCAGGGCTCCTCATCGTATGTTGGATTTCATGCGTATGTTGTTATTGTAGTTGGACTGTTCCGGTTGCCTTAATGATATATTTTGTTTAACTTACGTATTTGTGTATGAAATAATTTGTATGAAATTATATGAATCTTGTTGTTAATGTGTTGTATATGTTTTTAATGTTTCCACTGTGTGTGTTGACTACTCTACCGGACATCAAACAGACCTTTCACATGAACCTTGCTGTAACAACTGTCGCACTTGTCTCAGACCGATCCATGAGTGCTCTATGTGTTATCTTACCTTGTATGATGTGACGGCTGCATCTGAGTGGACAGCTCCACTGGAAGCTATGCATGTCCTTTTTTGTTGTGTGTTCCTAGCCGAGTTAGGACTAATCCCTTTCAACCTGGAACTCACCTTCACCTTCATCTCCCTTCGAAGTGTTAGTACCTCTCATACACCTTCATTGACTCACTACATCAGTCATACCCTTTCTACTGACAGACTTATCTTACTTCCCTCTATGCGACATCGCGGTCAAGGCATTACCTTACGAGCCACTATAGGGACTCCTACACCAAATGGTCTGAGGTGTAATTGGGACTTCTTACCGGGGATATCCCCTTGACATGTTGGCAAGTCCAGCACCGTCAACACATCTTTTGGAATATGTGCAAATGCCTTGCATCCAAAAACTATTAAATGATTCACTTTTGGTTTATATCAATAAAATGCTTCGAAAGGTGTTTTTAGATCTAAAATTTTGGTTGGATTCCTATCCTTCAAATAAACAACTATATTAATGGCTTCAACCCAAAAAACATTACAGATATTTTTACCTTGAAGCATGCTCCATGCATATTCCACTAGTGGTCTATTTTTCCTCTCAGCAACTCCATTTTGTTGAGGTGTATGAGGCACTATAAATTGTTGGATAATCCCATGACTTTTGCAATATTGATTAAAAGCTCTTGATTTGTATTCTCCCCCTTGATCAGATCTGAGAATTTTGATGTATTTCCCAGTTTATTTTTCCACCATGTTTTTGAATTGCTTAAAGTATTCAAAAACATCACTTTTATTTCTTATGAAATAGACCTAAGTGTATCTAGATCTATCATCAACAAAAATAAGAAAGTACAATGTTCCTCCAAGAGATCTAGTTTGCATAGGTCGACATACATCAGTATGAATAAATTCAAGTATTTCTCTTTTCCTTTTTTCTTCATGTATATGAAATTCCTCTCTATGTTTCTTACCAAGTGCACATGCTTTACATTCAACATGATTATTCTTCATAATAGGAAGACCTTCAACAATTGTTTTTCTCTGAAGTAACATTAAATCATTGTGATTTAAATGCCCATACCTTTGATGCCATAATGTTTCTGTTGACATTGTTGTAGATGCCAACGATTGATGCCATGTCACCGTCACATTTAGCTTATAAAAGCCTCCAACTCTGGTACCTATGGCAATAACCTTGTAGCGATCCTAGATATATTTAACAGCACTGTGATTTGACAAATTCCACCTTTACATCTTGATCAACAATAGTAGAAACATAAATTAAATTCCTTTTTATACTAGGAACATACATCACATCATCGATATGTCTCTCTTTTCCATTAGGTAACATCACACCTCTTACTCCATATCCTTGAACTTGAAGGGATCTATTATCTCCTAGACAAACACATGTTCCATCAATTTTCTCATGATATTCATCAAACGAATCCTTATTATAGGATATGGAGTGATGCACTAGAATCAATGAACCAAGCATTCACATCATCAGTCTCAACAGATAATGTAGTATCAGAAACAAACAACTTGATATTTTTAAATCCATCATTGATTGAGGTGTCTTTGTCCACAAAATTCCCATTATGCCTCATGTTTCTCTATTTAGACTCATTATATTTCCTTTAATAGCAATCTTTAGCATGATGTCCAAGTTTTCCACAATAATAATAATCATCATTTCTTTTATAATGAACTGGAAATTTAGATTGTGTTGATACCTTTTTGCTTTGCTTGAAACTTTCCTCCTTTTCTTTTGTCCCACGTCTTGCCTTTTATGGCTTCTTACCCTTGGCTACCAATGCGAAATATGAATTTTTTGGGCCCAAATTGAAGTTCTTTATCCCCTCTTCCTCTTGTAGAAGAATACCCGTTAGTTCATCAAAAGTAGGAGGCTTCTCTCTAGCTAAAAGACTTGAAACAAATATTTGATAATATTCCACTAAGCCATTTAATGTGATGGTGACCAAGTGAGTATTTACACCTTTTCACCAATGTCTCCTAACTTATCACTTAGCTCTTTGACACAGGAAATGAAATTGCTTATACTTTCATTGGCCTCCATTTTAATTGACAAAAGCTTGGTCTTCATGAACAAAATCCGGTTAGTATTAGATGTTTCATACAAGCTTTTGAGAACATCCCATGTTTCTTTGGATGTTTTACAGTCCCTAATATGAGGAATGATGTTGTCCTTAACTGAGATTCGTAGCAACAACTTTGCTTTTGTTTCCCTTTTTTCCCAATCTGGAATAGCTGCAGCAGCAGTCGGTTTGGGCTCCACCCCACTCACTATGGGCCATAAATTATTTCCCTCTAAAATTGTTAATACCTTGAATTTCCAATTTGCATATTTTCCTCCATCAAGCCTCATGGACTCATTCAAATAAGTTTCAGCTAGAAATTTTGATATAACGACAAAAAAATTATCCCCAATCAACAAAATGCACCCAAATCCACGAGATCTACACCCATATTCACGAGATCTACATCCAAATTCACGAGGTCCAAAACCAAATGGACGGGATCCAAAAAAAAACAACACTTAATCTTGCTTCCAATAAGAAAACAAAGCCAAAATTACTTCTTATTTCTCCTTTTTTTACCAAACCCTCTTTCCAAAACTTTAATTTCCTTTTTTAATCAAATACACCCAATTTTTAACTTTCACCCAAAAGAAAATATTTAACTCCTTGTATCTTGTAAATTCATTTTCACTATAAAAAAACTTATAATTTCTTATTTCTCCATTAAAAAACCTTCAAGTTTACAAACAAAATTTCCTTATGAAAACTTTATACACAACTTGACTTAAAAAATAGTGAATTGGTTCAAGATGAAAAGTGAACTCTTCAATGGCGGAAAACACTGTCCTTTCACAAAACAACAATTACTTACGACATGCTTCACTTTATTATTCCATGCTTCATCCGATCCATTTTGATTGACCAAAGAGTTCCCCAATGTGTCTACATTGGATCTTCACATCACTTGCCTTGAACGAAATTTTTATAGGGAACCTGTGACAAGGCCTGAGAATACCTCCCACCTACAGATTCAGATTGCACACAACCGTTGCAGATAGGAAACAAGAGCCGATGCTTGATTGTACACGACGTTGCCAACACTTCAATGATTTTTCTCAACCAAAACATAAAAAACTTGGGAGCAACACCATAACAACAAGATATCAAATATTTAGGCCCTCCTGCTCTTATATCTGAGGCCTCACTTTATCTCCCTCTCGAGCTCTGCTACCATATTAGAAAATGAGAGAGATGCACAAGAATGAAATCAAATCTCATTGATCAAACTGCTTGGACAACGAGTACATTATATAGGCACACATAGAGAACTTCTAGGACAATCTAGATCCAATTAATTCGTATCACCAACTCACAACACAAACTAAAAAGACATGACTCATGACAAATAGAATCAAACACTAACTACGAGAATACAACTCATCAACTCTATCTTGACATATCATTTCTACATTATTCCAACACTAGTGATATCAGAGATATCCCGATATTCCCTAGATTTGATAACATTAACCCAAACAAAGAATTCGAACCACAATAGTGGATTTCCCCATATGATGTCATGGACACCTAGTGGTCGTACTATTTAATCCTACTTGTTAGTGTTTTTGCTTGCAATTATTATCATCGCTGTACTGGAGCAAGCCCACGGTGTGGTGTTTATCTATATATAAGGTTAGTCAAACATTGTTTGAATAGTCAATCATTGTGGGCTTTCATATATATATATATAAAAGCTCTAAGGCTATGTGGCTACCGGGGCATAGACGACATGGGCGACCACACCAGAAAGGGCCACGTTGGTTACATGAAGATTTATATATGTGCGAATATATATTTATATATATTATAAATGTGGTTGCTCGAGAAAGACAGCAGGTTGTCATAAATTTAAAAACTCATATACAAATATATTTGACATATAATTTTAACAAATAATATTTGTTTTCATATTATTTTATATGGTCTTTTAAAATTTTATATATATGATTTAATTTTTGTAGGTAAGTACATAGGTTTAACTTCCTCTGGCGGGTAGAAGGTGTTGCATATACTCTAATGTATTTATGATATTACTATACTATAACATATCATGAATTTAATTTGTAATATTATATATTTCTGTATCATGAATTTAATTTGTGAGAGATATATATAGTTGGTATGCACTCATTTTCTTCCTAGATTTTGGGAGGCATGTGAAAATTATTATATTGACATTTATGTGTTGAATAATTTTTTTAGTGCCTACGTTGACCCAGATTGGGGTATGGTTTCTTATGTCACGTGGAAGATGAGGAAGCTAGGGACCATGCCCTAAGAAAGGAAGTGGCCAATGCATAATGAGGATGTTTCTCAAAGCATAGGTTTCCAACCAAAGGAACAAATTAATCATAATAATAAAATATTAAGTCTCAATTTATTAGCTAAAAGAAGAACTTGATTTTGTAACAATTAAGAAAGAAGAAACCAGAGTGACATAAATTTGGAAGAGCATAACATTGTCAATAAAAATCAGAATTTTACCTATAATTAGTAAAACAAAAGAGAATTTTGAATAGAAGAAATCTATCTAGATACAAATTGGATTAGGTGGCAGGAAATCCCTAAAAATTAGGCTAAATCTATAGGAGTTATAGAGAAGAAATTAACTCAATTAAAACTTGTGAAATACACAACTTTCTATGTGAGTGTCAAAATATTGCAAGTAAATAGTCAACAAAAATCTATTAGAGAATAGAAAACATTAATGGTTATAGAAATATAATTGGGTCGCTAATTTCAAAGAATTTCCTAAAAAAAGAGCACGGGTAAGAAAGACAACCTTATTCATAAGAATTGAAGAAGTATGTGGTCTTTATGGCTCTTTGGTAGAGAATGTCTAGTTGCCCAGGTGGTGCAAGTTCATCTCCAGATAATTTTCAGTTGTTTGGATGGGATTTGATGTTTGATTCTTTTGATATAGTCCCTCACAAGGTCAGGAAGGAAATACTCCTTCTTGAATCTAAGGATTTTGGTGATGGGGCCTATTTCTCACATTTATAAGTTGGAGGTGCTTCTCTAAAGTGGGTACCAGACCCTCACAAATTTTAGAAGCATAAGCTTCATTTCCTACATTCTATCACGGTGCATGAGCATATAGAAACTATGCTAGGTATAGTCATCAAGAATAAGCAAGTAGACAACTATAAATTGGTGGACTCCTATCATAACTTGGCTCACAAGGGTGGAGATTTTTTTTTCTTTAGCTCCTACACTCGATCATAAGAGCTCAATGAAACCCATGTCGTCATCAATGTTCCATCACTCAATACATCTCCCTTTATCATTTCTAATGAAGGGAATTCCTCATCCTATGTCGAGACATCATATCAAGCTAAAGTGTCAATGATCCCTTCCCTTCCCTTATGATGGCAATTATGTTTACATGTAGCAATGGTGATAGCTTTTTATGGCTATCTCATGGTTAACTTATATGTTTTTTGTTTCAAGTCAATTACCAAGTTTTTGGCTTTGTGCTAGACTAATATGGTTTTGTATTTTCCTAAGGGTTGTAATGATGTTATAATTCATACTGGTTCTCTCTAAAAAATGTACTCATGATAGTCAAGATCTCAGTGAACTTATGTCTACATGGGTTATATGGTATACCTAGAAGCTTGTGTCCTCTACAGTTGTTTTTTCTGACTAAGATAATATATTGTGATTGATGTAATCTTTTTGTACTATTAGAAATCATTTGAAGAAGCTTATAAAAAAAGATAAATTAAATTACTTTCACAAAAGGAACATACATCCCATTATGGATTTCTCTCTCTTTCCTATTAGAAAAAGTCACACCTATTACTCGATAACCTTGAACTTAAAGTGATCTATTATCTCATAAATAAACATATGTTTCAATGTTCCCGTAATATGCATCAAGCCAATCCTTATTAAAAAAATTATAAAGTGATGCACCATAATCAATGAACAATGCATTCACATTATTGACCTCCACATACAATGAAGCATCATAAACAAACAATCTAATATTTTTAAATCCATCACTCATTGAGGTGTCTTTGTCCAAAAAAAATTCATTAAGCTTTCTATTTATTTGTTGAGACTCATTATATTTTCTTTTATATCAATCTTGAGAGTGATGCCGGAAATAACAATAATAATGATTTAGTTGCAAATTTAGATTGTACCATACTATTATGTTTTTCTCGAAACTTGTCTCCTTTGTTTTAGTCCCATGGCTTACTCTAAATGGTTGTTTACCTTTGTTTACTAATGCCAAATCGAAATTATTAGAGCCCAAATCAAAGTTCTTCATCCTGATCTCTTCCTCTTAGATAAGAATCCCTAATCAATTCATCAAATATAGGGGCTTCTCTCTAGGTGAAAGACTTGAAACAAAAACTTTTTAATATTGTAGTAAGCCTCTTAATGTGATTTTTACCAAGTCAATATTCAACACCTTTTCACCGATATCTCCTAACTTATCACTTAGATATTTGACATAAGAAAATGAAATTGCTTATATGTTCATTTGCTTCTATTTTTATACACAAGAAAAATTAGTCTTCACTATTTTTATACACAAGAAAAAATAGTCTTCAAAAATAAAATCTCATTTATATTTGTTGCTTCAAAGAAACCCTTGAGAACATCCCACATTTTTTTTCATTTCTTCCAGTATATGATGTGCTGAATTACATTTTTCGTTAAGTTCACAACAACACCTTGGCTTTTAGTTCTTGTTTCTCCCAATCTAAAATAGTGATAGTAACACTGACTTTGGGCCCATTCTCACTTACAATTGAGTATAAATGTTAACCTTCAAATATTGTTAACAACTTAAATTTCCACTTCACATTATTTTTACCATCAAACATAATGGATTCATTCATATATACATCATCCAAAGGATTTGCCATTTTTTTTTAAATTGTCTCCAATTAATAAAATGCACTAATGGGTTTGGGCTCATTAGCACTTACAATTGAGCATAAATGATAACCTCCCAATACTGTTAACAACTTAAATTTCTACTTCACATAATTTATACTATCAAGCATAGTGGATTCATTCATATATGCATCACCCAAAAAAATATGACATTTTTTTAAAATTGTCTCCCGTTAATAAAATGCACCAAATCTCAAATAAATACCCAATACAAATTATCAAATAATATTAAATCCAAACACCAAATAAACAAACACTTTTACCACACCATACAAAAAATATTCTACCTAAAACTCGTTTTTCACCGATTCACAAATAAATCCTTTCTTTTAAACTCCTATTACGCCGCATAATTCTAAAACCAACTTTCACCACTCAGTACCAAAAACTCCTTTTTCACCCATTGACAACTAAATCCCTTTTTCTTAACTCCTATTACGCCACATAAATCTAAAACCAACTTTCACCGCTCAGTTCACTGGAATAGCTGAGAGATGGACATCAAGAACATATAACTAAAACGACAATCAGCCTGGAGCTCTTATGCACCGTGGACAAAGTTAATGGTGCACTTCTCAGATGTTGCAACCCTATTCAATCACCATTAAAACGACTCTATTCAATCACCGTCAAAAGGATCTCACCCATCAGTTGTGCTGGCTTTCTGTTTTCTATTATGCTCCTTCCAATCCATCTCTGTGATCCTCCGCATGATACTCAACCATCAGTTGTGCTAACTTTATGTGTTCTATGATGCTCCTTCCAATCCGTCTCTGTGATCCTCCGCACGATAGTGACACAATCTGCTGAGACTGCTCGCAAATAGAAATAGTGTCTTAAGCCGAAATGTTGTGTACTGCGATGGTTAGGAACTGTAAAATTGGTGGTAGATACTCAAACCAGCACGTCTTGTTCACGGTCATAGAAGATGCTCCTAGAAAACAAACACGGTGAATACTAAATATGAAAAACCCAGATTTAGCCTCTCAGATGTAAACCTTATGGCTCTAATATCATCATAGAAAATAAATAAACACGGTGAATACTAAATATGAAATATGAAAAACCCAGATTTAGTCTCAAAGATGTAAACCTTATGGCTCTAATATCATCATAGAAAATAAATAGAATAATAGAAAAAAAATATAATAAATAACATAATCTCACAATATGTGGAAGACAACTCATCAACCATAAAACAACCAACTAAACAACTTACAAGTAAGACATAAGACAACTCATTAACCAGATAACTCACAATTTTAGAACACTCTATTTTCATATTCTTTTAACACACTTATGATTTTTAAGTGATGGGCGATGTTATTAACAATTTCTATATTTGGGATACTAATAGAAGTTACGTACACTTCAATAGAATTATTCAAAATATCATAGTTTTGGAACTCCATCCATTCTACTAAAATACTATGTTACTTACTAAAATACTATGGCACTTAGAAATGTGAGGGAAAAAATTAATTCAGTACTGAATTTATCTAGATTATAAATTTCAGAAACATTTTAGCATTTTAGGACCAATAATGGATATCTTTTCAGATTTACATGATACCATTATGGAATTATTTTACAAATTATCAAATAACACAGGACATCCCATCCATATTTGATAAAAAGAAATAATTGACATGATCTTATAAAACAAATTAAAAATATCTTCATATGATCCTATGAAATGGATTGTTTTATGGTATATGGATTATAAGTTTTCTAGAAAAAATTAATTAAAAAAAAAAGAAAATGATGTCTATTAGCATAGATCAATCACATTGTCTAATATAATTATGCTTTTCGTGGGGTTTTTTTCTTTAGAATGATAAATACAAGTGTATTTCTATTTTATCATCAAATATATCAACAAATGAAAACATAGTTTTTAATTTGGTATGGTATACATCAAACACACGTACCTAGTTTATTTTGACATTAATAAAGGGGAAGTGAGTTGATTAAAGTATTCTTGCACTTTTGACTTTAATATGTTTTTCACAACGATTTTTTTTAATGTTTTAATTGGAGGATCTCATATTAGAAGTGGTAGCATTAAGGATCCTATCCAATCCATGACAATTATAAAAAGTTCATGAAAACATTAAAAAAATAAATTATTATATAAATTAAAATATTCATATAGATAATAATAATGAAAACTAATTATCACACTAATGTTGATGAGGTTACATGATTATTGAGGATTGGACAAGGTTTATTTTTTTTTAGGTTTTAACACCGTATAGAAATTAACTGCATACGAATTTTAAGACATAGAAAATAAACAATGCCAAAGCATAATACATATACACAGAAATTTCTTCTGGATCCCAAAATCGGGACTACCAACTTAATTTTTCACTATTTTCCTTTCAATGTTACAATACATATTTATGCATGCCGAAGCATCCAATACCATGGACAGAAAACCATTGTGTCTAAAACCATGTATGAAAATCATGCACAAAGCCATAGGTAGGTCAGCCCAACCTAATATAGGGTCCAAAAAACAAAATTTGTGACCACCAGCTAAGAAATCGACGCAACGAAGGGGGGCTCTACCCCCTCCGGTCCCCACCCGGCCGTTAACTACTGAGTTAATCCTAGAAAAAATGTGGAAAGAATATAACACAACCCAACACTTTTTAAGTTGCTAAGAAAATTTAAATTAAATGCTTCCTTTTAATGATTCAAATCTAAATATTTTTTTAGTACTTTTGTAATTAGTAACAACTATAAGATTTTTTTATTTTTCAACTAATACGTTTTTTACTATAATGCATTGATAACGGGAATATCATATATACTTTTTTATATTTTTTCCTATGATCTTGTAAAATATTTCTGTTTTATTATAATGCATTGATAACGGGAATATCATATATACTTTTTTATTTTTTTTCCTAAGATCTTGTAAAATATTTCTTTGTTTTCATAGTAGTGATTTAACATGTATATATTATGGCATTCTTTTCCATAATATATGGATGATGGATATGGTGTCATATATTTCTTTAACGGTTATTATGATATATTTCTTTAATGGTTATTATGATTGAGTTTGCATGTTACTCTTTTTTATCTTTAGTGTTTCTCTTGTCACAATATATTAATTATAGGCATGTTGTGATTAATTTTTTTTATCATATTACTGTATTTTTTAGTTTTATTGTTTGTTAATGTTTTGTCCTAACATATTAATTCTCAATGTGTTGTGATAATAATTTTTGGGTTGATGTTGATAATTGGATAAATATATATGTGATTGTGTAATTTTATTTTGATGTATTTCCAAATGAATTTTTCTTTAACTATATGTAATTATTCATTTGTTTTAATTTCTTGATTCAAATAACAAGTACTAAGGTACTTATGCTATTGTTTTCGTTTTATTTCAATGATTCCATTCTATAATTGTAGTTTGGGAATTAGAACACTATACAGCTAACAAAGGTGGAATATAAGCCCAAAAAATATTTATTACATGCAAAGTCCAAGGGTTATGTGCCAAAATCATAACATACATTACAAGAGTTATTCATAGATTCTCTAATCTAACAAATTACCACAAAATCATTATGTATAACAAAACATCCAAATCATCAGTATGAGCTATCATATGGACCAGTTACATTCCCATGTTTTAGACAAAAATAATAAAATTATCTATATTTTACATTAAACTGAAATTGATGATGTATTGAATACACTTCTTCATATTATAACCTAAGTGAACAATAAAATAAAATATGGAAAAGCTTTTATAACTATGCCATGGAACTAAGTCACTTTTCACAAGTTAGAAATTGAACAATAAGATCTACAAAATAATATCATGTGTAGTCAAAATTAAATGGATTAGTATTGAATAAATATCCTCCTTATGCTATGATTTAAATGCACAATTCAATTACACTAAAATAAAATTGAACAATGTGATTCATATAACAATACCATAATCTTTTAAATTTTCTTGATGGATATAAAAGTAGTATAGATTTATCTTAACAATGTATCTAGCAAGTGCTCAAAGGGATGAAATGTCTTGAGGTGCAATATATTTTCAAAGAAAAAAAAACTAAAAAAGGGTTTGTACTCTCTCCTTTGCATAAATGTTATATATAAATTTGTTACCTTAACTATTATTAATATTTTTAGAAACCATATATTAACTTGATAGGAAGAATAGAAAGAACTAAATATGTCTCACTTATTTCTTTTATTTAAAAGTAATTGGTTTTTAACTTTTAATTACTTCGTATTTTTTAGCATTGAAATATTCTATTATTGTCAATATTAAATTTTCATTTTTACTTTCTATTTTTCTTTCCATATGAAATTGGTCTTGAAATAAATTAATTGGCATGGATATTGAAATGCCTTATTCAAGTCATGTATAGAATTAGTTTGCAAAAGCATAAGAATTATTGGTATTTATCATATTCAAAAGTGAAAATATGAGAGTTTTTAATTTATACTTAATTTGTCTTTGTATGAAGTTGACATGAAATTATGACACTTTACATGAATATCAATTTTTTTTAAATGGTTAAGAGTGAAAGTGAAACATTTTTACTACATCTCTTACAAAATGGGTTGTAATATGAACAATGAATTCAACTAGAAGTGAATGAGATTATTGATGTTTAAGATGCTTTTAAGTAAAATTAATGAAGAATTTATATTCATTTTTGTTTTTTATTATAACTCAATTTTTTTTTTAATATTTTATTTTATTTCAAAAGAGAGAAGTGTTAATTTGAGGTTGATCATGAAATGAATTATGCATTTCCCTCATATTTAAGCGCACAATACACCTCTTGATGAAACAATTCCCCTTCCATACACATAAAAACCAAGAACTTAATAAAAAATAATAAGAAAAGGCCAAATATATAACACTAATAAAAAAGCCAAAATCTGCATTGTTTCCAAATAGAATAACAATACAAAGAAAGGTTTCCAATGACAACTTCTTATGAAAGCATTATGGTTGCTTGGCAGAAGCTATAGACCTCCATTGACAACAACAACAATAAACACATGAACAAGATTGTGTAGACTTTCATTGATTTATTGAAAATGTCATAACATGATACCCTTTCCATTCCCTGCACTAAAACAAAATGGCAACATCTCCAAAGAAAGAGGCCAAAATGATACCAACAACAATCCACAAACTATGCAATTCACATGGAATTTTATTTATTTATTAATGTTCTAATGTCGTCTTTGATTAGGTAACAAATTTGTAAATATGTATATTAAAGAAAATTAAAGAGTTATAATAGAAAGAGGCTTTGGAATTTAAATCCCAAAGGTCACACCTCCTGTTTTTTGATAAAATCGTCTTTAAATTAATGCTAACACAATTCTTAATCATTATTTGCATTAAACACAATTCTTAGTCATTCTTTTATCTGACATGGTCTGAGAGCCACAAATCCCAGGATTAGGCATTTCCCCCATTGTTTCTCTATTGTCTTATCCCTTACCATACATGCTTTTTTGTTAGTCTTCTTCCATTGTGCATTCGTTGTCAACCATTTCCAATGTAAAATTCCTATTGTCAACCATTTGTAGTGTAACGTTCGTATGCTTTCAACCATTTCTAGTTGTTACTTGTAGTGTAAGGTTCCTATTGTCATCCATTTCCACCATTTCTAGTGTAATATTCCTACATTGTCAATCATAGTCATACATAATCATACAAGTTTTCTTTGTTATTCTACTTCCATTGTGCATTTGTTGTCAACCATTTCCAATGTAAAAATCCTACTGTCAACCATTTCTAGTTGTTACTTTTAGTGGAAAGTTCCTATTGTCAAACATTTCCACTATTTCCAGTGTAATATTCCTACACTATCAAGCACAAGTAGTCATTACTATTGTCACTCTAGCCTCGAAACCCTTAGAAGCTCTCAAGAGGCCATGTCCATCTAAGAATCCTAATGTAAAGTGCCTAAACTGAATGAGCCTCTACAGTGGAATCTTTTCGTTGTTGTTACGAACTTGATCAACTCCTACGTACATAGAATATCGAGGGGAATTGTTTGTGCATGCATGTTTATATATCCTTTTACTTCTCCTAGGCAATGATACTTGTCACATAGTCTTGTTTCTCCATGTCTGTCTTCCATGCAGGGATGTGAATTTCCCATAGAATGTTGGCAAACCTTCTATTCTGATGTCATGATTGATCTGGTTTGTTATTTTGGTTTGGGGAAAAATAAGAAAGATGAACCATATTTCAGTTAACCGAAGATTTATAAGGCTATTAGAAGCCTATCCAACTTGCCACAACATCTAGCCTCTGTGAAAGCAAAATATACTCAGACCATCTATACGATTTATAGAGCTCATCCAGTCATCCATTATGTTGCCAATACATAGATGTAATGAAATGTCTTTCCTTTAATGGTGTCATCATTTCTAATAAAATGTCACCTGAATGATGTCTTTTTTTCAACCTCGTGAAACCTTCTAGTTGAAGCTTTACTTTTCACTCTTTTGATCCACATTGTATTGGTTGGAGCTTGGATCTTCATGGCTATGAGAAATCACATCATTTTTACATGATATGGTTGGTGAATATTGTAACGACTATGTTAATTTATATTGTAAATATGTGCACCTCAATTTTATGCTCTTTGAGAAGAAGAAATTTTTGTGTGGGATTTCCTCCTTATGTATCTATATTTTGTGTCATTTATATATTTTCCTATAGTAAAATAATATGAAATAGGATGGCTAGAGAGACCACTCCATTGTAAGAGTAGGGAGGGTCATGTACATCCATAGACATGGGGCCATGGGGAAAGTGTGTTGGAGGACATGTGTTGATGGTAATGATAATGCCTAAGGTCCATATGGTTTTGGTTTGCCACGTAGGTGAGAGAGGCCCTTCAATTATTATTATATATATATATATATATATATATATATTTATATATATATATATATATATATAATATATATATATATATATATTTATATATATATATATATATCGGAGAGAGAGAGAGAGAGAAAGAGAGAGAGAGAGAGAGAGAGCAAGCCTCATAATCCTAATTCATTATTAATATGATGGTTATGATGAGGATGACTTTTATGAATTGAAGTATTGTTTCATAGGATAGTTTGGACTTCTCTCTTGAGCAAACATCTGATAACCCCTAAGCTAAGCTTGGGATCTCATACTAAAGATGAGCTATTTTGGTTTGTGTTTGGAGGATTCCTAATTATCCCTAAAGCTGAATGATTGTTGTGTTGGAATGCTAAATAGCCTCAGAGTAGCAAATTTCTTGGTTAGGGCCTTGGAAGTTGATTTCCTACAGGGTGTCAGGAGCCTTAGAGTACGGTCATTGTTGGGTTGGAACCTTAGTCATCAAGGTATGGTTGTTTCAATATAGTTTTTTAAGTGGAGTTGTAGTGCTGCCTTGGGGGTGGCTGTGGTTGAAATTCATTAATCATGTGGTTTATGGTAGGGTGGAATGTGGAGAGTCCCTAGCTAGTGGTTATCTTTTTACTAGACAAGTGTCCCATTATATGTGCAATATTATTTATTGAAATTAGTTTGAATTCTATACAATGTATATGTTTATCCATTTGTGCATGATTTCTTATGAATTAGTTTGTTTGATAATATATGCTAATGTGGGCATGTACCATATTAATTTAGTAAATGAGAGATAAGTATTTATGTGGTTTACCTTTGCCAAATTGTGAATTTATGATGAAACCCTAATTCTTGAGGTTTTGTGCTTAAATGTATATAGTTAATTGGTAATTTGTTGCACCATGTACTTATGTGCCATATTTAATAATCAAGGGTGATTATGCTATAAACCTTAGTTTGGTTTCCTACAATTGTATATAAACTATTCTGTAGGCATAAGTTTAATTATGTTACATTAAGCCTTTGTTGTTTGTAAGTTATAATGGGTGAAGCATTGTGAAAGTCACTTGTTAATTCTAGTTTTCTACATAATTATATGCTGCTTTATAATATTTAATAAATTCAATGTTAGGTTTCATACCTAGGTTGTTGAATTTCATGGAATTTAGCAATGAGGTAGAGTTTAAAAGTGGAAATATGAGATTAAATGTGATTTCACAAGAATGTTGAACATTTATTGATGGAGTTTGTGTTGTGGTGATATAGTGTTTCCTAGGTGGTTGACGCACACATTACAAAGTGGTATAAGAGCCAGGTTCCAACAATACCCTTGATTGGGCAAAAAATAGAAGTGAAATGAGAAAATTAGAGATCGTTCTCCAATTGTTTGACAAAAGGAATGTTCAACAACCCTTTGACAAAAGTCACAATAATTCAAGTGGGTTGAATTTTGCTTGAAGAAATGAGTAAATGCCTAAGAAAGAGTCACTAGATAAAATGGTCACGAATAAAGTGAAATTTTGAAAAAAATTTACTTGACTCCAACCATTTGTATGTGTTATGTTCTATTTTACTTATATGTAAACATATTTTACTTATATATATTCATAATGTATTAATTAAATATATATAATATTTATGCCCCGAACAATTACACAGTAATATCGTCTATATATAAATTATATAATATATTATATACATATATATATAAAAGTTTATATGAGTTACTATGTATATGAAGTATATACTAGCAATTGCACCAAATGTTGCAAAGGAAACGCCGTAAGGCATAAATTATAGAAGAATTATAACATATAAAATATCGTAACATGCAATTATAATTTTATAAATTTATCGCAAGAATATTGTATTAATTATAATAATAATTGAATAGGTTTATTGCATAAATATTCTATTCATTATTATATAGTAATATGAGATGTTTGATATTTTGGAAAGTGAAAATCATTTACTATATATAGTGATTGTTGTACCTTTTTCTAAATTTCATTATAAATGCTAATCAATTAGTTACACCCAATATGGAAATTAAGTTTCCAATCATATGATTTTACAGTTATACCCTTCCACACAGAGAATTACACCAAAGATGGAAATGGGATAGTGTTTGATATTTTGGAAAATGAAAATCCTTAATGTTATTATATATAGTGATTGTTGCACCAATTTTCAAGTTAAAAATATGCATATTTTGGCTTCAACTTGATCTTCTTATAATCTATTCAAAATCATTTGATGCGTGTCACTATGATCATAACCACAAAGTGATCAAAAACAAAATGATACAAATGTTTGCTAGAGTTGGAATTGGGGGAACAATGTAAATGGATATGAATGAAACCCAAGAGAGCTATATCAATTGCAAGGAATACTGAATTCCAAATAAAGTTGGCATATTCAAATAAGACATGGATAAATTCCAACCATTCAAGTAGGAAAATACTTTTGTCCCTTTTTACCTCTTTTTGACATGGCCAACAATATATGAGATGTATATGAGATGTAGACAAGGGTTGGCTAAGAGAGGTAGACAACACAACTCCAATGGCAGGTTGTGTGGGAAACCTTAGGCACAAGCCAAAGTCTAATGTGGCATGAGACCCCATACTTATTCTTACTGAAATCTTGTTGTTAGGTGTCTAATTGGCTACCTCACCGTAGACAACACAACTTTAATGGCAATCTGTGTGGGCAATCTTATGCACAATACAGAGTCTAATGTGGCATGAAAACCTCCTTCTTATTCTTATTGAGATCTTGTTGTTAGTGTCTAATTGGCTACCTCACCCTAGACACACTAGGTAGACAACACAACTCCAATGGCAGGTTGAAGCCTTTACTTAAACACATTCTAAAGGAAAAAGGAAAAGAGAAGATGTGAATGTCATTGTCTTATATCTTAGTGCAATTATGAAAGCTAATAGTTAGCTAAACCACTCAAGCTAAAACCCTTTCATTTTTATAAAAGACATGAAATCAACTTTAATCTTTAACAATTCATAGTTCTTATGATATATAATACCAACTAATTTATAATTATTTTGATGAAATAAAAATTTCTTTATGATATAGTAATGACCCATCAACCAATTTATAATTATTTTGCTGAAAACAAGTATTATTAATTAAAAAAAAAATATTATAACTAATTTATAATAACCAATTACCCAGATGCGGGTGATCACCAAAGCCATTAAGACGATGAGACAGAAGGGCTGCGGAAGGGCTAGCCACATGGCCCCCTGCAACTTCCCGCATGCCAATCTAAATTGCATTCAAGGCACCCTGCATGCGCCATTTGATGAATGCATAGGCCGAGATAGAGCGAGTTCTCTCATAACTATGGAGCCTGCAAACTATTCTGTAAATCCTCCCCCTGTGATTCACTGTGTCTGTCCTCCGCAGGCTGGAGAGCCTTGTGTGCGCACTGTAACAGGTAGTCGATGCTGGTTGTTAAGCTGCATTGACCTGGGCAATGGATTCCACCATTCTCACACTAGTCCTCGCTACTTAGCTCAGGTCCACACTTCCTCTGTCCATTCCCCACGTGGTTCATCCTCCATCCCCTCTGCTAGTTCCCCTACTTTCAACCCCATCATGGTTTGCCATCATATGCAAAGTAGATGAGGTGGCATTAGAGGTGGAAGCACTCGCTCACCTGCAATGTCCAACGCCAACTTGGTCTCCCTTGCCTCCTTGGCCGACAACCCCAATCTGCCTAGTTTCGCTGGGCATTACCTAGACACCCGGAGTGGACAAGGGAGAGCCTGTGTAATGACCTACAGTTCCTGGGCACGCGGGCGGACGATGCGTGTGTGCAGATGGACAGAGCGACTGCGGTTCGGTTGAACAATATGCGAGCTCCTTGGTTATGCGATGGAGACATTATGTTATGCGCATGATATGAAGAGGAGGGTGAACATATATATGCATGATAGCGAGGTGACAAACGTTATGGAGGCCGACAAACAGTTGTGTGGAGCTAACGGTGCGTTTGGGTGACTTTACGATGGAGAAGGAGCTTTGGGCGAGTTGGCTGGGCAGCCAGGACTACGCCCTACACTTGGTATATGTTGGATGATCATGGAGCTCATTCCATCATCTCACAATTTCTCAACATCATTCGCTCATTTACAGATTTGGAGGATGCGCCTGTTCTTGGGCAAGGTCGCACGAAGTTAGGTGTTCTTGTTGGTTTTGGGTGAAGGTGCGGGCAGGAGCGCCCGGTGGTTGGGTGAGGGCATGAACGGGTGTGTGGCGCCCGATGGACGATTGAGGCGTGCACGGGTGTGGCGCCCGGTTTGTGCGAAGGTGCTCGACGGTGAAATGGAGGAGCGCCCAGTTTGTGCGACGGCTTGGCATGGGTGTCTTGGTGACTCGGGTGAGCGCCCGCCAATCGTGCAAGTGTGCACGGTACTTGGTGGAGTGTTGAGATTGTGGACGGAGGTGTGTCTCGGTTGGAGGCGCCCATGTGTGGCGACTTGAAGGCGCACTCAAGTTGGGCAAACAACACGATCATGCGACGAGGTGAATGAAGGGTTGTTGAGTCGTGCGGTGACCATGCGGAGGTGCCGACGAGCTGGGAAACCGAGTTTGCCGAAGTTGTGAAAATTGGCTAAGTGTAAATTTGGGTTTCCCAGGATTTAACTTGTACTTTGTAAAAGTGAAGATTGTATAATACATTGATTCGGGCAGACTCATATTGCGGGGAGTTGCCCCTCCCTTTATACTGTTGTGCATTTCTCTTGTATAATGTTGTTGATAATGAATGTGTATGGGTATTCATTGGTATAAAGGAACACATTAGTAATACTTGATTGTGAAACACAAACTAAGTAGGAAAAGTGGAATGTTAGGCGTAGTCTAAATCGTAACTATTGGTGAAAATAAAATGATTGGTAGTGGCACCTCGCTATAAGCAGTTGAAAGACTACGGCAGGTGTAGGGGCGTGACAGTTGGTATCAGAGCAGGCTAATGAGCGGGTTGATGATGAAGTGTTGATCCCACTGCACTATCGTGACAGTTGGTATCAGAGCTCAGTTGGAGCTGGTGTTAGAGCAAGGTTGCTCGTAGCAAAGTGACAATGGAAGCAAGTACTTGCAGGTGAAGGAAGCTGATTTCACATACAAGTACAACAAGGGTCGGTTCATGGTTGCAGGGAACTTGGTGAAGCTGGTGAAACAGGTTTAGCAAGGGTGAAGCTTAGCACTTGGGCCAAGCTGAACGACAAGACATGGAAGGTTTGGAAGAATTCGAAGGGAAGCTCTTGCTTACCTTATACAGGTTGAAGCAGATGAAAGAAGAGAACCCCCGGATTCAAAAGTAACTTGAAGTCTTGGAAAAGAATGTTGAAGGCGAACTTCTTCAACTTGGTTAGACAACGGAGCAAGATGAAGTTGCAGATTGTGCTGACAAGAGGAAGCCGTGATGATTGAAGATGTTGCAGAATTGACAACGATGGAGCATGAACTTGACATTGATCAAGTTGGACCAGGATCGTGCAGTTTACAAACATGTATGGATGGGGATACTCATATGGAGGAACCTCATGGAGTAAGTAATTATGCTTGTGTTTCACTAGAGAATTTGGTAGATGGACCGTATGCAGGGAAGGGCAAAATCAATTTGCTGATGCTAGGGAGCATCTTACCATGGATGACTATGATGGGACCTTGTATGGAGAAGTAAGGATTGTTGACTATTGCAGGACTTGTTGGGGTTGTTTGTGACCTTATGATAGAAGGTACAAAGGCTTGTGACAAGGGAGGAACATGATGATCATTGCGGATGAATGGGTCATGCTTTAGCCACTTTGGCTAAGTGCCCAACATGACTCATGGACAAATTAAAGAAGGGCACACACTTGAGTTTCTTGGGTGGACTTCTCATGGCCGAGACCAAGAGATAGTCTTGGTGGAACCTTCAGTGGGGAAGCTATGATGGAAGGGACTTGTGATGATGATGATATGGTTGGGTGACCAAGTTCACTAAACCGAAGATTGGAGACTTGGATGAGGATGACCGATTGTTGTGATGGGTCTAATTGGTTGGACTACATGGGCAGATTAGTCATGGACATCAGGTTGGAGACATGGAGCATGGCAGTCTTATGCATGGACATTGTGCATGAGCACTTGTAGAGGTGTCACTTATTGGCATCCAATGAGGAGTGCCAAGGCAGGGATGTTGTGCAAGTGGATTTGCTAATGTGACATGGAGACTTATTATGAGTCGATGGAGAGGTTGTGCACTTATGTACAACAAGACCATGGACTTGGATGGATTTGTGAGCAAAGTATGGAGCATTCCTACTACATGGAGAGCTGATGCATCTTGCAAAGACCTTTTGGCCGAGACTTGTATGCTTGCTGAGATGTTGGTTGGAGATTACTCATGGAGCTCATGATGACATGAGGTTGTTGTGACTTTTGGGGACTTCATATATGGTGGACTTAGAGGATCTGATGCATTGAGGAGCTGAGGTCAAAGATTTTGATGCAGGATGAAGTGCATACTTTCAAGTACATGTATGGGAATGGCTTGAAAGAGTGACTTGATGTGGAGGATTGATACGAGACACTTTGGAGTGATGGAGTTACAATGATGATTATGCCTTGGTGGCAACACTTTGGGCATGGGTTGAGCCGAGACTCAACCACTTTTGACACATGGGAGTTGATTGACCTATGATCAAGGGCAGCACATGGATAGATGAGACAGGTGTATACTTGTTTCTATGGCAGACTTGAGATGGCACATTGCAGATATGATGGAGGTTGCTTCATGGACCTGAATGTGGCACATCGAGAGTTGATTGATGAGATGGTCTCTTCATATTGAGGGGGCACACATATGGATGATGTTGGGATAGATGCGGCTGATTTCATGCAGCACATTGATACCACACATCATGGACAACATGCTGTAGATGAGATGAGGACTACTTCATGGACCTAAGCATGGCTTACACTTATATGGATGGATTCTTGATCGAGTTGAGGATGTGATAGGATGTTCAGAGAATGTGCATTCTCATGGTTTGAGTGTGACAGTTGGATTAGCTACCCAACTAGTTCGAGTCATGAGGGGATCCAGTGTACAGAGAGATATGTTGGCATTGTGTTGGAGTATCATGGTAGCAGTTCACATGAGGATGACACATGATGAGGTCCAAACGAGATGTTGCAGTGGGCATGAAGCTTGAGATGGAGGGACCAACCTTCCCCGATGGAGAGCAGCATGTGGAGATTGTGACAGGGGGGTCGATGGTCATGGATTGAGATGATTTCCGGTGTATGACATACCGATGGGTTTATACCTTGGTATGCCGATCTTGGTGACAGATGGTTGCCAAGGAGAGACATGATGGAGACAATGGTTCTACATATGTTGCAGAGATATGTGCGGTATGTGGAGGAGTTGACATCATGGATGATACAGATGATCTTGGTGGATGGCTACCAGGATGGTATGTTGTTGAGGATGACAATGATTTCAGGTGGAGGAGGATGTAACGACCTGCAGTTTCTGGGCGCGCGGACGGACGGTGCGTGCGTGTGGATGGACAGTGCGACTGCGGTTCGGTTGAACAATATGCGAGCTCCTTGGTTATGCGATGGAGACATTATGTTATGCGCAAGATATGAAGAGGAGGGAAAGCATATATATACATGATAGCAAGGTGACAAACGTTATGGAGGCTGACCAATAGTTCTATTGAGCCGACAGTGCATTTGGCTGACTTTGCGATGGAGAAGGGGCTTTGGGCGAGTCGGCTGGGCAGCCAGGACTACGCCCTACACTTGGTATATATTGGATGAGCGTGGAGCTCATTCCATCATCTCACAATCGCTCAACATCATTCGCTCATGTAGGAGAGGCGCAGAACTACAAGGTGGACGCACAAGAAAGGAAAGGCACAGATTTGGAGGATGCACCCGTTCTTGGGCAAGGCCGCACGGAGTTAGGTGTTCTTCTTGGTTTTGGGTGAAGGTGCGGGAAGAAACGCCTGGTGGTTGGGTGAGGGCATGCACGGGTGTGTGGAACTTGACGAACGGTTGAGGCGTGCACGGTTGTGGCGTCTGGTTTGTGCGAAGGTGCCCGACGGTGAAACAGAGGAGTGCTCGGTTTGTGCGACGACTTGGCACGGGTGTCTTAGTGACTCGGGTGAGCGCCCGCCTGTCGTGAAAGTGTGCATGGTGACTTGGTGGAGTGTTGAGATTGTGGACGGAGGTGTGTCTCGGTTGGAGGCGCCCGTGTGTGGTGACCTGAGGGCGCGCCCGAGTTGGGAAAACAACATGATCGTGCGACGAGGTGAACAAAGGGTTGGTGAGTCGTGCGGAGGTGCCGACGAGCTGGGCAACCGAGTTTGCCGAAGTTGTGAAAATTGGCTAAGTGTAAATTTGGGGTTTCCCAAGATTTAACTTGTACTTTGTAAAAGTGAAGATTGTATAATATATTGATTCGCGCAGACTCATATTGCAGGGAGTTGCCCCTCCCTTTATACTCTTGTGCATTTCTCTTATATAATGTTGTTGATAATGAATGTGTATGGGTATTCATTGGTATAAAGGAACACATTAATAATACTTGGTTGCGAAACACAAACTAAGTAGGAAAAGTGGAATGTTAGGTATAGTATACAGTCATATGTATTGGAATTAGTTTATTGAAATTAGTTTGAATTCTATACAATGTATATGTTTATCCATTTGTGCATGATTTCTTATGAATTAGTTTGTTTGATAATATATGCTAATGTGGGCATGTACCATATTAATTTAGTAAATGAGAGATAAGTATTTATGTGGTTTACCTTTGCCAAATTGTGACTTTATGATGAAACCCTAATTCTTTAGGTTTTGTGCTTAAATGTATATAGTTAATTGGTAATTTGTTGCACCATGTACTTATGTGCCATATTTAATAATCAAGGGTGATTATGGTATAAACCTTAGTTTGGTTTCCTACAATTGTATATAAACTATTCTATAGGCATAAGTTTAATTATGTTACATTAAGCCTTTGTTTTTTGTAAGTTATAATGGGTCAAGCATTGTGAAAGTCACTTGTTAATTCTAGTTCTCTACATAATTATATGCTACTTTATAATATTTAATAAATCCAATGTTAGGTTTCATACCTAGGTTGTTGAATTTCATGGACTTTAGCAATGAGGTAGAGTTTAAAAGTGGAAATATGAGATTAAATGTGATTTCACAAGAATGTTGAACATTCATTGATGGAGTTTGTGTTGTGGTGATATAGTGTTTCCAAGGTGGTTGACGCACACATTACAAAGTGGTATAAGAGCTAGGTTCCAACAATACCCTTGATTGGGCAAAAAATAGAAGTGAAATGAGAAAATTAGAGATTGTTCTCCAATTGTTTGACAAAAGGAATGTTCAACAACCCTTTGACAAAAGTCACAATAATTCAAGTGGGTTGAATTTTGCTTGAAGAAATGAGTAAATGCCTAAGAAAGAGTCACTAGATAAAATGGTCACCAATAAAGTGAAATTTTGAAAAAAAAATTACTTGACTCCAACCATTTGTATGTGTTATGTTCTATTGTACTTATATGTAAACATATTTTACTTATATATATTCATAATGTATTAAATTAAATACATATAAATATTTATGCCGAAAATTACAAGTAATATTCATATATATATATATATATATATAATTAATATATATATATATAATATATAGAATATATAAAGTATATTGAGTTATATGTATATGATATATACTAGCAATTGCACAAATGTTTGGCAAAGCAAAACGCCGTAAGGCAAAAATTATAGAAGAATTATAAACATATAAAAAATATCGTAACATGAATTATAATTTTATAAATTTATCGCAAGAATATTGTATTAATTATAATAATAATTGAATAGGTTTATTGCATAAATATTCTATTCAGTATTATATAGTAATATGAGATGTTTGATATTTTGGAAAGTGAAAATCATTTACTATATATAGTGATTGCTATACCTTTTTCTAAATTTAATTATAAATGATAATCAATTAGTTACACCCAATATGGAAATTAAGTTTCCAATCATATGATTTTACAGTTATACCCTTCCACACAGAGAATTACACCAAAGATGGAAATGGGATAGTGTTTGATATTTTGGAAAATGAAAATCCTTAATGTTATTATATATAGTGATTGTTGCACCAATTTTCAAGTTAAAAATATGCATATTTTGGCTTCAACTTGATCTTCTTATAATCTATTCAAAATCATTTGATGCGTGTCACTATGATCATAACCACAAAGTGATCAAAAACAAAATGATACAAATGTTTGCTAGAGTTGGAATTGCGGGAACAATGTAAATGGATATGAATGAAACCCAAGAGAGCTATATCAATTGCAAGGAATACTGAATTCCAAATAAAGTTGGCATATTCAAATAAGACATGGATAAATTCCAACCATTCAAGTAGGAAAATACTTTTGTCCCTTTTTACCTCTTTTTGACATGGCCAACAATATATGAGATGTATATGAGATGTAGACAAGGGTTGCCTAAGAGAGGTAGACAACACAACTCCAATGGCAGGTTGTGTGGGAAACCTTAGGCACAAGCCAAAGTCTAATGTGGCATGAGACCCCATACTTATTTTTACTGAAATCTTGTTGTTAGGTGTCTAATTGGCTACCTCACCGTAGACAACACAACTTTAATGGCAAGCTGTGTGGGCAATCTTATGCACAATACAGAGTCTAATGTGGCATGAAAACCTCCTTCTTATTCTTATTGAGATCTTGTTGTTAGTGTCTAATTGG
>APFE030483615.1:0-16639 GCA_000404065.3 Pinus taeda | reverse complement strand
TGTCCCTCAAGCAAGCTAAGAAGGACAATAAATTATCACCAAAATATTACGGTCCGTACAAGGTGTTGCAAAAGATTGGTACTATGGCATACAAATTGGAGCTTCCTGCAGCTTCTCGATTGCACCCAGTTTTCCATGTTTCATGTTTAAAGAAGGTTATAGGCGACAAGCTCCAGTTCAAACAATATTGCCAGAACTTGACGAGGAAGGAAAAATTATATTGGAACCGGAAGCAGTCATTAGAAAACAAGAACTTGACACTATGAATCGATCAATTTCAGAGTATCTTATCAAGTGGAAGAACTTATCCGCTGAAGATTCCACATGGGAGGATGAGAATTTTATGCAGAAGTATCCAGAACTACTCAAGCGTTGAGGACAACACTTTTTTGAAGGCGAGGGGCATGTTGGGTCCCTATAATACTAGTGATTACCCCATTACTATTGTAGTTATACCCCTTATTAATATTGTTGTGCCCCTATTGCCCCCATATTGTGCCCCATAGAACCCCTTTATTTTTATTTTTGTGGCTTTATATTATTATTGTTAGGTCGGCTGGTTTATATTGTGACTCCTTATACTCCTATATATAGAAAGGAGGCTTTGTCATTTGAATCATCCAAGAATTGTTCATTTATGTAATGTAAAGGAGGTTGCCCCCTCGAAGAGGCTGAATTCTAAAGCATTGATCTATCTTTTCTATCTTTTTTGCGCTAGTTTCGTAACAATCTCACCTACCTAAAGATGAGCTATATCAATATTTCTTGCTAGCATTACAATCTCTTGGCGTTGTTCAACTACAAATGAGTGTCCATAGACTTGATGGAGTCACCCTAACAATAAAAACCTTTCTTTGATACTAGAAAGAATCCATAGCCCCAACAAATATATTTACATTTCCTTGTAGCCTAAGTATATGCATCCTTTCCCTCTAGTCTCTTCCCTCTACCAACTTTTTCCTTTTCCTCTTTCTAAATTTCTTAATCTTTTGGGGATGAGAGTATTTATTCTTTCTTTAACTCAGGCGATAGGAGGATGGTAGCATTTATAAGCCACAAGAATGACATGTGATATGTGAAAATAAGTTTAACTAAGTAGGGGTTGTTGGAAAATGCAATATGGCAGCTATTAATTCAAATTTTCCTTGACATTAATAATTTATTTTGAAATTTACTTATCTTCTTATGTTTTCTTTATTATATATTTTTGATCAAACTAATATTAAGAGAAAAATAGTAAATATGATGGACACAGAAATTACACTCAAATCCAGCGGAAAACCCAGAAAATCTCTTCTCTTCTTGTAGAATCTCCTTCAAATGAGACAATCAAGACCAAAATCCTAGAATAAATCCTCCTCCAATAGGCAAGTCAACCCTTCATGAAACCCTTCCAATATGACTAGATCAATAAGACTCAATCATGCATCAGCCAACTTCCATCTATAACTTCGACATTGATCCTTCAACTTCGATTTGCTTCTTCAACCTGTAACTTTGGCTTTAAAGAAACCCTAATATGGTTCTTTCAAGAGGTTTTTCTTCAGAAAGATGATGTTTTCCAATACCAATGAAGTCAAATTAGTGTATTCACTCTTCCAGCAACTCAATCTTGCAACTTGATCTCCTACAATTTTTTCCTTCCTTGAAGCCGCAAAAACCCTATATTTCACACATGTGAGAGAGATAGTGCCCAAAAGCATAATTTCCTTCTTATTGTTTTATTCTTCTTGTCTTCTAGACATTCACTCTTCCTTTCTTTCTTTTCCCGACTTCAGATCGAACTTCTTCTTGAGAGATCAAACTTGTATGAGAGTGTGTGTCAAATGCAGTCGAGGTTGCCTATATTTATAACCTTTCCAAGGGCTCAAATTCCCTACTTTAGGCTAACTTGAAGTTGCCAAGGCTAACTTGTACTTTGGAGGTTTTTAAGACCTTCTAGACTCAAAATAAATTCTTTTACAAGTTACTTCTTTCCTCGAAAGATCTTATAAGTATATTGTTGACTCTCTTGAATCATGAAAATAAATCCTATGACCTAACAAACCCTACAAGCATGAAGAACATGATTTTACCTAGAAGACCATCAATAAGAAGCATGAAACCCATGCTTTTAAAATAATAACTTATTCTCTCTTATTTTGTTTGTAACATAAGATACATTTTAAATGAGTACAACAAAAATTATGAAGACCAAAACTTGGTATATTTCCAACACTCCTTAACTAAGGAGGTATTCATAATTGTACAACCAGTACAACATCACTCTAAAACAGAAGAGTTCTCATAAGAAGAGTTAGATTGATAAGACAAATATAAGCATCATCATTATAATTAGCATTGTCTTTGAGGCCTAACTAGACAAGCTCAACTTCATTCGAGAGCATTATGCTAGAAGGATTTACATGTGATACCACAGTACCTCTAAGACACATACCCCATCTGGATGTTCACTAGGTATGTCCTTTTAGGAATATTATTATCTTGAATTCCCAATCCTCAAAGAATATCAGTCCTCTTCGACCACTCTTATCTTGGATACCTATATTATCCTTAAAGAGTGTTGGTACCTTTACTTTCTTGGATTGTCTATCCTCAAGGAAACCATAGATGCTTATCTAATCCTCCACCATTTTCACTTTATTACCTTCACTTAGACTTATAGTTGTTAGTCACAATGAAGTGCATGGCACATGAAGAAGAGAATGCACATATGATGTCCATCATTACTCCCTCTCAACCAGATAAGATATCCCCATTCCCTTTTTATTAGGGAATAGATCATTACTCCTATTCAAGGAGAATCCTTTACTCCCTCTCAAATATAGAGGAGATCCCTAATTTATTTCAAATATGAGAAGTCATAACCACAATCTCTCTAGCTTGTTTCCATATGAATATCATCTACCTATTATTTCTGGAGATAGTTGCATGGCTCCCTCTTTCCTTTGTATCTCATTATATCAATATTTCTTCTTTCGTGGGTATCATAGAGCCATCTATTCTTTTTTATTTTGTGACAGGATCAATCTTGCACATTACTTTCATCTTTTCATGAAGGAATTTTATTGAGCCTTATCGATCTTCAAGCTAATCATAGTTTCTCATGAAAGTGATATTATTTGTATGAACTTGAACTTTAGGTTATCTTTTTGCATTGCTACCTTTTAATCCTAATATGAGAACATACTGACTTTATAATTTCAAAAACCATACATTGAGCTTGCCTCAACATTCATCACATATTCCTACAATATCCTTCCATGTGGAAAAACAATATGTTAACCAGATAACCAAAAAGAAATATTAATATTAGACTTACCTCATCATGATGACCTGCTCATCAAAACATAAAAATCCTCATGGTCCATCTTCACAAGAGTATTCCTTCATGCATTAGAGTTCCCAAGGATTGAATTTGATTACCAAGTTATAATTTTCTTTTGCAGACTAGACTAGATGTTTATCCACATTCTATACAATCTAGCGAGAAATTATTTATCCTTTGTTCATTCTAGAGAAAGACAAATTCTTCTTTTAAGCATGATATAACCATACTAATCATATCTATGACCAACTTATTATACAATATTCTTGTATATAGTAATCCTACCCAAAAGAAAATATGCATTCCTATGCTTCCATACAGTCATCTAGCTATATGCCCTTAAATGAGCCTGCAACTTAACCAACTGCATTCCTTCATCCTTCAAGAGTATTGTTTCCATACTATATGGAATATATACCCATATTGTCTTAATGCTTCTTCCAAGAACCTTCCAAAATGATGGTTCTTATAATATCGTGATGATCCATCTTAGCAAAATGATTACCTCTAACATTATGTTAGATAATGCTTGGATGAACAATAATATGCAAAATGGTCCCAATATTCTCAATTTTGAAAGACTAGATGATGCTTACAAAAGAAAATCAATCAAGTAGACTCAAAATATTCTAGTATCACATGCTTCTATCTATGATGCCATAAAATCAAGACTCTTCTAGAGTAAACAAAAATGCATGCTATTCAAAATGAAGGAAAGACAAACTGCATAAAGAACTTGACAGAGAGGAAGCCTTCTTCAACAGTAAATATCTTTAATATCTTCCCTCTTTGACTTCTTCATAGGTTCTTTCTTCTCTTCAATTATGAGAGCTTCACTTCTTTCCTTTCTATTTGTGTTCTTATTGTTTGGACAGTCCCTCTTAAAGTGTCCAAATTAGTTGCATCCAAAGCATCTAGAGTCTTCTTGGACTTTCCAAACTTTCCCTTCTTTAGCTTCTAAGAGTAGATGCTAGTTGCAAAATTTCTCCATTCTAGTGGCAAGGCATTCAATACACAGACGGTCATTTTAGAGTAAAATATTGTCTCCCCAAGCTCATGCAATTGATCTCTTATCTATGAAATCTTCATCAAGTAGGAGGCCATGTCTTTGTCCTTTGATTTATTTATTTTATATAGTTGGTTTCTCAAAGAAATATTTTGACCTGATGTGCTTATAGAGTATAGATTTAATAGCTTATCATAAATAGCCTTATAAGTCTTCAAATTACCAACAAATAGAACAAGATCATCCTTAATGGATTCAACAATGATCCTTTGTGCCCTCACTTCTCCTTTCTTGTATTTTTCTATCTCTTGAGTCTTATCTTTGCTAGGTTCAACAACTTCACCGAGGACATATACCATTACTTCATGGAGTCTATAAGTTCCAGATCAATCATCTTCTTCCATGCTATGAATTTTTTGGGGCCAACGAGCTTGTTCCTTTCCTTGTAAATAGAATCCATATGACCTTTATATTCAGACATAAAGTAACAATATGATACTTGTGTTTCAACCAAGAGTCTTTGTTTCTTTGATGATATCCCCAACTATCTTAATGCCTACAATATTTTCAAAGAGACTTCAATGATGTCATAGAAAGATGTATTCTAGGATACCTTCAACAATGATGTCTTTAACTAGCTTCAAAGAGTGAATCAAGAATATTCAACAAATACTTGTCCTCTATTCCTTTAATGGGACCTTCATGATGAGTCCAAAAAAATATTGATGTGGAAACCCTCCTATTAGATAAATAGGTCTTCTTCTTCTTTCCTTGTGTCCTTATGCAAATGATTCCCATTTGAAAATGCTTATTTGTGTCCACAAGATGATCTTCTCAGCTTCCTTCCCTTGTTCACCTTAGCTCTAATACCATGTTTGAAAATGTGATATGGTAGCTATTAATTCAATTTTTCCTTATCCTTAATATTTTCTTGTGAACTTTACTTATCTTCTTATATTTTCTTTATTATATATTTTTCATCAAACAAATATCAAGAGTAGAATAGTAAATACCATGGATCCATAAATTAGGTTGCAAGCCATGGAAAAACCCCTCCAAGGGGAAACCCCATAAAATCTCTTATCTTCTGATAGAATCTGCTTCAAATGAGACAATCAAGATCAAAACCATAGACCAAGTCCTCCTCCAAATATCAATTCATCCCTTCACGAAACCCTTCCAATATGATCAGAGCAACAAGACTCAATCCTACATCAACAACTTCCAGCTATAACTTCGACCCCCTGGTTCGATCCTGAAACTTCAACTTGTTGCTTTGACCTACAACTTTGACTTTGTATAAACTCTAAGACAGTTCTTTCAAGAGGTATTTCTTGAGCAAGATGATGCTTCCCAAGAGCAACGAAGTCATATCAGTGTATTCACTCTTCTAGCAACTCAATCCTGCAACTTGATCTCCTGTGATTCATACCTGCAATTTATGCCTTCGTGGAAGTTGCAAAAACCTTAAATTTCGCATGTGTGAGAGAGATAGCACCCAAAAACAAAATTTCCTTCTTCTTCTTCAATTATCCTTTTCTTATAGACCTTCAATCTTCCTTTCTTGATTTCCCCAACTTCAAATCGAACTTCTTCTTGAGAGATCAAACTTGTGTGAGTGTGTGCGTTAAATGAGGTCGAAGTTGCCTATATTTATAGTCTTTCCAAGGGGTTGAATTCCCTTATTTAGGCTGACTTGTGCTTTGGAGGTTTTTAGGACCTTATAGACTCAAAAGAAATTATTTTGCAAGTTACATATTGCTTAAACGGGTCTTATAATCATGATGTTGGCTCTCTTGACTCATGACAATAAATCATATGACCTAACAACCCTATAAGCATGAAGAACATGCTTTTACTTAGAAGAACATCAACAAGAAGCATGAAACCCATTCTTTTTAAAATAATAATTTTTCTTTCTTCTTTTTTTTGTTATATAAGATACATATTGAAATTAGTACAATAACAATTATGAAGACCGGAACTAGTAACATTTCTAATAGGGGTAACAAATGCACCTTTTGAATAAGGGGAGATGATATTTATGTATTGGAACAAGCCTTCAAAAGATATTATTATATTATTTCAAATATGAGGGATGCTTTTGAAACTTTAATGAACATAGGGCTAAGGTTACTTGTCTGAATAAAGAAACCTTAAAAGAAGTGCCCCTTTTTCTCACCCACACCTACATATGCATTGTTATGACCTAAGATCACCGATTGTACCATGCTCATAACATAACATTAAGGATTCAATTTAATCACACTTATGTTGATGTGTCCACACATGCTAGTAGGAAAACAACCATTTAATGAAAATTCAAGCAACATATAAAGTAAACAAACACATTATGTACAAAAAAAACGAAAAACAAAATGAAACAAATGAGATTTAAAGCTATGCTTGAAATCAAAATAAAACTAAAATGACAATGATACAAAATGTACAAAAAAAAAAAAAAAAAAAAAAAAAAAAAAAAAAAAAAAAAAAAAAAAAAAAAAAAAAAAAAAAAAAAATTAATGTTAAAAGATGCATGTAGCTTAAATTCATGTGTCATCATAAAAAAGGTATTCATGCAACCTCTCAAGTTTTGCAATTTTTATGCATGGCTCTCATGAAATCAAAGGTAAGTCAAATTCAAACCACACTCCATGTTAAATTTTCTTAGGGCGACATTGTCCTTTACTATGCTAGTTTCATTTCATCATTAATACATTAATTTCACCCCATATCATCATTGCATTATTCATTTCAACACCATAATACATCATCATATGCAATTACATAGAAAGAAACAATATCACCAACATCATCAATGTAGCAGAATATAAAACGAACAATAGAAGAAAGCATGCGCACTATGGGGAAAACCCTTGCAAATATTCTTCTTCTTGGATCATCATCAAATGATGCAAACACTAATGATATTCATGAAACAGATCTAATCATGCTAGGAATTAGAATCCTCATACTGATGGTTGTAATGTGTTGTCACAAACTGAAGTCAATTACAGTATACTGTTGTCATGTGTTGAACAATGTTGAGCATTGTTGTCACTGTCAATGAGCCCAATACATATGTTTGCAATAGAAATTAAAAAATCAGATCTACAAATATATAGATCTGTATAACAGTAGAGAGAAACCCAGATCTACTAGATCACTGAAGTCAATTCAAGCTAAGATATCAAACCCTAGATCTAAAGTGTTAGGTCCTTATAATACTAGTGATTCCCCCATTACTATTATCATTGTATCCCTTATTGTTATTGTTGTGCCCCTATTTTCCCCATATTGTTATTATTGTGCCCCATAGAAGCCCACTATGTTATTGTTGTGCCCTTATATTATTATTGTTATGTCGTCTTTGATTATATTGTGACCCCTTAAACTCCTATATATAGAAAAGAGGTTTTGTCATTTGTATCATCTAAGAAATTTTCATTTTTATAATTTAAAGGAGGTTGCCCCCTCAAAGAGGTTGAATTCTAAGACGTTGATCTTTCTTTTCTATCTTTTTGTGAGCTAGTTTCATAACATTTGGTATCAGAGTTTTGGATTCTAGGGTTTCGCTGCTCCAAACATATCATCGTGGAAGTTTCTCTATAACTCATTTTCCACAACATTTCAGAAGCTAAAACAAAACCCATTTGAGCCGAAATCATTTTGAACCTCGGGTCCGAATTTCAGATATTGTCTCTCTATATTTTCGGCAATATGATCTGAGAATGTTAGGGTTTTTGAAGACTCCCGAATTACATTCCAAATAGGTGACCTTGGGAAAATCACCATAACTTTCTCTCTGAGCATAAGATTGAAATTTCATAAGGTATAGAAGGAGGATAGGCTATAGTTTTATGTGTATCTTTTTCAGATCCAAAGGTCAAAACAGTGACACGTGGCACGTCGTACAAGTTCACTCTATTGAAATATTATATAATCAGGTCATATTGGGAGATTGGGCATAAATCTTTCTTGGAGAATCCAATTTTGATCAGACTGGTGGCCTTGGAAAGAGAACTTAGATGGCTACCGTAAGAATAAATTTCAGACCTTGGAGATGCACAATTATAGAGAATAGATTCAATATCGAGCTTCTACAAAGCGAAAAAGGGTGTGTAGTCTTTTTAAATTTTTGCATAAATTTGGGTTGAAAAATTAGGTTGAATTTCAAAGGGCATAGTGAAGCATAATTATCATTAATTGATGCCCCGGAGAAAGAAAATGGAAACACCTAGTAAGCAACCTAAAAGCTCTAGCATGACTCATGAAGAAGAGGAAGAATTGCAACATGATATATCAAAATTACAAGACCAAGTGCAACAAATTTCACTCTCACAAAGGTAACCGAAGCTAAGATGAATGGCGTGGAAGCTAATATGAATGGCATGAAAGCTAAGATGGATGGCATGTAAGCTAAGATGAATGGCATGGACGTTGAGATGGAAGATTTGAATATATATTTGAATAATTTTCTACAAGAAATTCTTACTAATAGTGAAAGGGTAGTAAAGGAAACTCATGATGAGAACAAAAGAAATGTTAATCATGATTTCATAGACTCTAATGTTGGATTGAAGACCCACCATGTTCCAAAGATCGATATGAATAATTTTGATGGCAAGGATCTTGTAACATGGATACTACAGATGGAGCAATTTTTTGATCTCCATAATGTGTAAAACAAACAAAAGGTACGCATTACAACTTTATATTTGGAACCAAATCAGTTTGTATGGTATCAATGGCTTTGCTCTCGTAAAAAAATTGTCACTTGGGAAATTTTTATAGAAGAAATGGTAGCACATTATGAGGATAAAAAAAGAAACACTTCTTTTAGCCAATTGATAAACCTAAGGCAAAAGGGTTCAATGATGGAGCACATTGAGGACTTCCAAAAATTGAATATATGGGTAAAAGATATTCCAAAGGAGCATAGTATTGATGTATTCATAGGGACTTTAAAGGATAAAAAACAACATGAGGTTCGCCTTTAGGAACTTGACTCATTGGAGAAAGCATTCAAGTTGGCAATAAAAATGGAAAGCAAAATTATGGCAACAAAGAAGCCTACCACTCACAACTATAAGGATGGAAGTGTTGTTTCCATTAGCCTTCCACAACCTACAAGGTTGACACCCCAACAGTTTGAAGAAAAAAGAGCACAAGGGTTTTGTTACAGTTGTGATAGAAAATACACTAAAGGTCATAAGTGTGCTGAGAAGAAATTCTTTTATATAGATTGTGAAGAGGATCAAGAAAATGAACAAGAAACATCAAAAGAAGAGGATATACACCAGGAAAAAACCTGAGAGAAAGAAGAAATGAATCCAACCATATCTTGTAATTCATTGGCTAGAATTACCACTCCTCAAACTATCAAGATAGAAGTACATATCAAGAAGAAAAAGGTAATAGTGTTGATTGATTCAGGCAGTACCCATAATTTTATTCATTGTAAGATAGCCAAGGAGTTTAATTTCTTCCTATATCCAGCACCAGAGTGTCAAGTGATGGTTTCAAGTGGAGGAATCATAAATTCCTCTAGAAAGTACCATAATATCAAGCTATCCATGGGATAATAGGTATTGAATAGCCCAATTCTTTCCATTCCAATGGGTGGTGTTGATGTTGTACTAGGATTCCAATGGCTACAATCCTTGGGTACGATAGCTTTTAATTTTCAAGAATTTTTCATGAAATTTTCTTTGGAAGGAAAGTAAGTTGAATTAAGAGGTATCGCAGGGAAACCAAGAAAGATAATCAGCTCTACTGGAATGAAAAAGCTTCTAAAGAAAGAACAACGAGGCATAATTTCACAATTATGTTCGCTAGAGGTTCCCACATCAAAATCATCTATCTCTCCAGATCTCCAAAAAGTCTTGGACAATAATTCCAAGGTATTTGAGATTTCCAGAGATCTCCCACCTATTTGTGATCATGATCATGTTATTCATTTGATTCCAAGAAGTGTTCCTCCAAACATCAGGCCTTACAGATATCCCTATGCCCAAAAGAGTGAAATTGAACGTATGGTTATAGAAATTCTAGAGGTTGGTATAATTCAACCTAGTCAAAGTTCTTTCTCTGCTCTAGTAGTATTGATGCACAAGAAGGATGGATTATGGTGCATGTGTCTAGATTATAGGGAGCTCAATAAGCTCACTATTAAAGATTAATTCCCCATTCCTATCATTGATGAACTATTGCATGAATTGCATGGATCAATTTAGTTCACTAAGTTGGATCTTCATTCAGGATATCATCAAATCAGAATGAAGACTAAAGAAATTCCGAAAATAGCATTTAGAACTCATGAGAGTCATTATGAATTTTTGGTCATGCCTTTTGGCCTTACCAATGCACCTTCTACATTTCAAGGTTTGATGAATTCCATTTTCAAACCCTTCCTTAGAAAATTTGTGTTAGTATTTTTTGATGATATACTAATCTTTAGCAAGTCTTGGAAGGATCATGTTCAACAATTTGATAGAGTGCTCAAACTTTTGGGGGAGAAACAATTATATGCAAAAAGCTCCAAATGTTTCTTTGGAGTACAAGAGCTAGAATATCTAGGTCATATTGTATCTCATGAAGGTGTTAAGGTAGACCCTAGCAAAATTAAAGCCATTAAGGAATGGAAAATCCCCACATCCATAAAGCATATGCGAGGATTTCTTGGGTTGACAGGGTATTATCAAAAGTTTGTTAAGAATTATGGAATAATAGCAACACCTATAACAACATTATTGAAGAAAGATGCATTTTTATGGACTCTAGAAGCAACGAAGGCCTTTGAACATCTTAAAGAGGCAATGTGCCAAGCACCTGCCTTAACTATGTCAGAATTCGCAAAAACCTTTATTGTGGAATGTGATGCCTCAAGAAATGGAATGGGTGTTGTTTTAATGCAATAAAAGTCGTCCAATCAAAGGAAAGTATTTACACAAAGTTATTTATGAGAAGGAAATGTTGGCAATACTACATGCACTTAAGAAATGGCGACCCTACCTAATGGGAAGACACCTCAAGGTAAAAATGGATCATGATAGTCTTAAATACATTTTAGAACAAATATTATCTTCAGAAGAGTAGCAAAAATGGGTCACAAAGATGTTTGGTTATGAATTTGAAATCATATACAAAAAAGGGAAGAAAAATATTGTGTTAAATGCACTCTCAAGAAAGGATGAGGATGTAGAAGCATTGCTTTGTGCCATTTCTTTTATCCGACTAGATTGGATAAATGAAGCAAGGGATGAATGGAAGAATGACGAAGAAGTGTGGGTACTCATTCAAATGTTACAAAAATATCCCAGCACATCTGATACATTTAGCTGGAAAAATGATTTTTTATGGTACAAAGATCGCTTATACCTATGTCAGAATTCCCAACTCTAACAAAAGATTCTTATGGAATTGCATGCCTCTCCCTTAGGAGGGGACTCGGGATTTTTAAAAGCTTACCACGAGGTTAAGAAGGAGATTTTTTGGGATGGCCTTAAATCTGATATTCAAAAGTTTGTGGTGGAATGTTTGGTTTTCCAACAAAATAAATTTGAAACAATTAAGACCACAGGTCTATTACAACAATTATCCATTCCAAGTCAACATTGGGAGGAGGTTTCAATGGATTTCATCACAGGTTTACCCAAGTCCGAAGGAAAGAGTGTCATCATGGTGGTATTTGACAAACTTACCAAGTATGAACACTTTTGTGAATTATCTCATCCATTTAAAGCCAGTACAATTTCTACTGCATTTATGGAAATAATTCAAAAGCTACATGGAAACCCAAAGATTATTGTGAGAGAGAGAGATCCCATTTTCACTAGAAATTTTTGGATGGAATTATTTTCTTGTCTTTGTACTGAGTTAGCTCATAGCTCATCTTATCATCCTAAATCTGATGGGAAAACTGAGATAGTAAATAAATGTTTGGAAGGATATCTTCATTGCTTTGTATCTGATAAACAGATACAATGGGTCAAATGGTTGCCTTTGGCTGAATGGTGGTATAACACTTCCTTCTATATTGCAACAAAAATGACCTCATGTATGGCACTTGATGGATATCACCCACCGCCCATTGCATCATATTTAAGAGAAAATTATAAGGTTCAAGCAGTGGAATATCATATGGAGCATCAACAACAAGTTATCCAACTCTTAAAGGATAACCTAACTTTGGCATAGAATAGAATGAAACAACAAGCATATCAACATCGCAGCAAAAGAAGTTTGATATAGGTGACTGGGTATTTCTACGGCTACAACCATATAAACAAATGTCCCTCAAGCAAGTTAAGAAGGATAATAAATTATCACCAAAGTATTATGGTCCGTACAAGGTGTTGCAAAAGATTGGTACTATGGCATACAAATTGGAGCTTCCCCTAGCTTCTTGAGTGCACCCAGTTTTCCATGTTTCATGCCTAAAGAAGGTTATTGGTTACAAGCTACCAATTCAAATGATATTTCTAGAACTTGACGAGGAATTAAAAATCATATTGGAGCCTGAAGGATTCACAGAAACAAGAACTTGACAGTTGCGAAATGGACCAATTTCAGAGTATCTTGTCAAGTGGAAGAACTTACCCGCTAAAGATTCCACATGGGAGGATGAGAATTTTATATAGAAGCATCTAAAACTACTCAAGCGTTGAGGACAACACTTTTTTGTAGGAGAGGGGAATGTTAGGTCCCTATAATACTAGTAATTCAACCATTACTATTGTCATTTTAGCCCTTATTATTATTGTTGTGCCCCTATTGTCCCCATATTGTTATTATTATGCCCCACAGAAGCCCACTATTGTAATTGTTGTGCCCTTATATTATTATTGTTATGTCGGCTTTGATTATAGTGTGACCCCTTAGACTCCTATATATAGAAAGGAGGTTTTTTCATTTGTATCATCCAAGAATTGTTCATTTGTGTAATGTAAAGGAGGTTCCCCCCTCAAAGAGGCTAAATTATAAGGCGTTGGTCTTTCTTTTCTATATTTTTTTGGGTTGGTTTCATAACATGAATTTGAGTCTCTCTCATCCAAACTGTTTATGTGTGATCGAAACTCCCAGGTCGCTCTCTCGAATACTGTATGCGGGAAATTGTGACTACAGAGTCACTCTCAGGAAGCCTTGATGCGTGCAACTGTGGCATAATACTGCTAAAACCTAGAGTCACTCCCTTACTATTGTTGTGTGAGTGACCCTGATGTCCTGGACACTCCCAGGACTACTTTATGTGCGTGATCAGGGACCAGAACTTTCCAATCTACCTCTGAAGCCATAGTCTCTCCCATAAGCCTCTGTGCCAATGCCAAATATTCTATATTCACTCTCATAGGCTTGTGTACCTATGACCAAGGACCAGAATTCCTTTTTCTTTGCCAGTGGCTGAGATTGAGAAGACCTTAACCCTAAGAGAGAACCTTTCGCCTGTGATTTCATACCTTTGAGCGAACTCCTTCCGTTTGTGCGAACCAAGACAAAAGAGAAGTGAATATGTGTCCAAATGATATTGAGGTATCTTCTATTTATAGGTTTTCCTGAGGGTTCACTTGGGGTTAAGGCTGACCCAAGCAGTTACTCATGTGGTTAGGGCTGACCTATTCCATAATACATGTATGAATAAAATAATTCATAACTCAACATTTGCTTAACCAAATTGAGTGATATTTAGGTCGATTTTTGTCCTCTCAAAAAGAGGAACCTAATGAAATCATTATCTTAGTCATTTGAGCTATCAAATGTGGGATTTTATCGCGGGTTAAAAAATTAACACTCCCTCTCAACTAGCGAGAATTTCACCTGCAAATATGTGTCCATTGAACAATATGCCATTATGGAATCTTCGAATGTCATCACGTATCATCACATTTCATCTATGTCATGTAGTCATTGTTCCATGTCCATATCAAGTGTCTCATCATCACAAATCATCATTGTACATCCCAATCTATCCTTTTCTTATTCTTGCTTATCACTTGATTTTTCCTGCTCGTATGTTGAACATTTTCAGATCTAGAAGAAGAAGAATTTGTTACCGGAGGGGAGCTCAAGCTACCACCCTCTATCCATAAGGTTGTTATCTAGAATCTCTGCTAGCGGGCTACTACCCAGAATATCATCAATCATCATCGGAGAGCATGTCATCAAAGAGCACATATAAGCCTGGAACCACATCAGGGAGAAATATCTTCCACCCATACCGAGCAATAGGATAACTCATCACATAGAGGAGTACATCCTCGACCCTAGAATTTCATTAGGGAGCTTACCCTCAACCCAAAATCATATCAGGTTATCTCAACCCATCGTATTCCTATTTATATTCCCATCATTGAACCAAAATAGTCATGTGGTAAAACACCTACGTCATAATCAACTTGGGTTGTAGAATCTCAACTCGTTGGCCAAAACAAGGAGTGGTATTCCCATCAAGTTGTGTTGCTTAAGGGTATGATGCCAAATAGGGTATACTATGCAAATGCCAAGAGGGGAGTAACATTCTCTAACCCTATAAATATAGGGGAGAAACATTCTTCAACCCTAGGTAACAAATAGGGTAACACCCTATTGTCCAGAGTTCCCTCAACCCCAAGAGCCCTCTATATCAATTCCTCACCCTAGGAGCTCAAGTAAGGTAGAAAGAGTTTGATGAGTTTCCTCAATCAGCATTGGTCTCATCATAATCTTGTCTCAATAGCAATCGTTTCTTGTTCATATAGAAAATCAAATCAAAAATCATGTCAGATCATATATAATCATATGAATTACAAAAGGATACCATAATCATCCTCCCTATCAAGGAGGTGTTGTGTGGTCAATTTAGTGTCATAAATTTCTCTACATAAATTATCAATCTGGGCATCGTAAATTGATGAAGTGTAGTGCATTATTTGTGCTAGATAACCCTTCTTACTTCATTGTTTTTATGTTTTATGTTGTTTTCGGGGTTTTTGGTCTTTTAATTCCTAATGACTTACAATGTAAATTATCAAAACTAAATCTAACTTTCTTAAAGACTGCTCAAAATATAAAAATTAAAACATAGCTAAGAAAGAAATGAAAAAAAAGTTTCTATTCCTATTTTACCATTATTTCCTAAATCATGAATTAAAACTAAAAGTGAAATTTACAATTAATGTCTAACTAATTACAGAAATAAAACTAAATGAAATACTTGGTTACTCTACCCCTCAATTTTGGGAGAAAGTCTCCTTGGGATGACATTTAAGTAATTCTATACTTCATTAATCTAAGAGAAAGCAAATATAAAGATGCAGAAATAACCCATTGCATAAATGAAATGTTCAACCACTTAGTTAAGGATGAATTATCAACTTGAAGGGTTTTCCATAAATATTCATTAACACCATGATTTAATATTTTAAACTAAAAATGAAATGGAAAAGACAATAAATGACACTGATCAGTTTAATTGAGAATTTAAACTAGCAAAACAGTGAATGAAGTAAACTATCCAACAATGTATCCTTATCATTCTTCAATCCTACTCTCATCCTGAAACAAGGCTAGTTTTTAATTGAAGAAACAAGATTACACCATTGAGTTCTATCTTCTAAACTACTGATAAGAACTAAAAATAAATCAAGCTAATGGAAACTGCTCTAAATTATAAACATTGTTAGTAAGAAAATAATATAAATTTCATTATAAACACTATTAGTAAGAAAAAGATTATAAACACTATTTTAGAAAGAAAATGATGAATTTACAGTTAACAGGAAGAAGAAAAATAAATAAAATGAAACCTTCTTTAGTGCAGGGGCCCTCTGTAACTGATTAGGCTACGCTTTCTCAATCAACTCTAATAAAACTCCTTCAGATGTTCATAAAAACATGTGGGCTTATCATATTAAAACAGGGACACAAAATGCCCAAAAGTTACAGAGTCTAGAACTTCAATTTCACATTAAAACTATTACTAACTTCCTTGGTTCCTTACACAGGTATTTATAAGAAAAATAATATAACTGTTTGTGGAGAAAAGCATGATACAGCCAAACACGTAGAAGATAAATATGTGGAATTTCTTCCTCGGCTGCTGGAGAAATAAATCCAAGACATGGTGGCTGTTGGATTCGTTTGTACAGGTGGTTGTTGGAGTCCGTAGGTACAGGTAGTTGCTCCAGATAATGCTTCCCATCACTATGAAATGAATTAATTAACCACGAAATGGAGTCCTATTACCTTCGATCTCTTTGTGTTTGACTTATCCATTGACCATAGTCTTATGCCATCTTCTTTGTCAACCTGGGTTTAATGAATAGGAC
>APFE030483612.1:12255-72339 GCA_000404065.3 Pinus taeda | reverse complement strand
AAAATGCATTGTAGTAGAAGAGAATCACTGATACCGAGTCATAAGATACCATCATCCTAAGACGAGTTCTTAAAAACCCTATTATCGCCTCATACACGCAACCAGGCCTACAATCACGCAAAGGAGAAAACATGGACATTGTTTGCTTAATATCTAGACTGCCCATGGACCCTAATTTATCCATGAAAAAATGAAATGATGAGGCACATTCTTGGAATGATCACAGCCAAAATGATTCCTATGATTTGTTAAATAGCCTGAAAAACTGACACTCAATCTAGTTCTTTTGACGAGAGCATGCTTTCTCAGTGGTATAAAATTTCTTAGCTGCAACAACTTTCTCATCTGATCTACAGTAATGGTTGCAAGGGCCAAACTCATTATGCTCTTCCTTAGTGTAGGGATCATTGAATCTAATATATTTCCAATAAGTATCATGGGTCATCTCATCCTTGGGTACATCCAGGTCATGACCATATTTCCTAGCTTCATGCCTGAAGCCATCACATGGCTTGTTGGTGCAGATTTCTAGATATGGGACCAAATGAATGTGGACCCTACCTTGCTTTTGACCATGCATATTGCATGTTTATACCAGCCTATTTTCCCCTTGCTTATTTTATGTCATCAAAATAAATCTCCTTTGTTTCTTAAATAAATTTAGTATTTTTCATATTACCATGCACTATGTTACATAAACTAGGGTGATTGATCGAAAGTTGGAAAAAATAGCCACAAGAATTACATATTGTCTAACAATAATGTATAGCATCATCCTTAGTTGTATGGACATGGGGTCCTTCATGGATCTTATTAAAGGGAAGTACTAGAACACACCAATGCTTTTGTAGATCATTCAAATTTGATGCATGCTCGAAAGACCCTTTGCACCCTTGGAACTGCCTTGTTTGGTGAACTGATTTGATTAAAATCTCACATATTCTAGGTGCTTGGAATTTTCGTAGATTGTTCAACTCTAATACATTCCTATACTCGAAATAATCTTTGCACCCTTAGCACTACCTTGTTTGGCGAACTGATTCATCAAAATCTCACATATTCTAGGTGCTTGGCATTTTTCAAGGCAAGCGTGATCATTCCCACAAAGATGTTCTGCATCACGATTCAGCTCATGAAAATGGTTGTTGTGATCAAATGTCTTGGTACAACATGTCATGAGGCATAGAGGTTGACTAGGTTTCCATCTCCCATAGAAAAGGAGAAACTGATATAAGCTATGTAATCTCCTCTAGATATTCCCTTCAAATTAATAGATGTAATACATGTGTCAACACATGTAATGCACATACCATGATCCACATGTAATACATGTGTCGTGATCAATGCTCTGTGTTAAATAATTAATAATTAATATTTTTATATTATTTAATTTAATTAAACATTAAATAAAATTTTGGGCCCATCTCATGACCACTTGTCTAGGATACCATAAGATCCATGGTGCATGTTTGACAAGGTGCTTGCTTCCCCTTGCATGGTTTCAAATCATCCACCACTAAGGCGAGAGGAAAAATCACATATTAATAATCAAGATGGACCTAAAGCATGGTTTAAAATCATCCACCACCAAGGCGAGAGGCAAAATAACATATTAATAATCAAGATGGACTACAAGCACGAACTAAAGAAGCAGAATTAGTTATAGGTACAAGTCTAAGAAAATGTAGCCACAAATTCTGCGGGTGAGAACAAGCTAAGATTTCATTAGCGACTAAGGGGTGTGGGTAGTGGCTACACTTGTGAGAGTAAAGATGATTGGTCAAGAACTGGGTTATTTGGTATTTGAAGCACAAGTACGAGTAATGGAGCTAGTCGAGCTAGTTTTACCAGGGGATGATAAAGATCCTAGAGAAGTGCCTATAGAATTCACCTACTTTTAGTCATTTTGATCAACCATACAAGAATTATCGTTTTTATACATTGCAGTAAAAGTACACTTCTTTTAATTCTGATTCCCTGTAGCCTGAGCCTAAGCCTTTCAGGTCACCTGCTTTCACTTACACTACTTATGGTTTCTCTTCTTATTTTGTTTCTATAGTCTACTTAGGATCTCTTGTTCCTATAGTGTGAGTAGGAAATGTTTCTATAGTGTAGAGTCTCTGTTGACTTTTTTTAGAATGAATTGAAGTTGGGGAAGTTGACCCAAACCCCTCTTATATCGTCATATATCCTCCCTTATTAAGATTCTTAGTAATGGCTCCTCAAGAATCACTCTTTCTTGCTTGCCTAGCTGGGTGAAATTAATTATAGAGTTGCCTTGCTGGTGAGTTGGATTAGGATTACCCTTAAATCCAATCGAGTGAACCACCAAGAGTCACATGAGCCATCAACCTGTAACCTTTCCAATCACCATAGAGAAGACGAGCCTTTCTCCAAGGGCATTAACCTTGAATCTTGAACATCAACTTAAACCTTCAACCCCAATACCAACCAAAGCTGCCCCTGCGTGCCCACACAACTTGAGGCCAAAAATTAGCAGAAATTATATAAGGGATGATAGCTCCATAAATGTCAGGGTGGCATCTAAGTGAAGAAGAGAAGGGTTTATTTTCACCAATTTGGCTTCCATATGTTCTCTAATTCAAATTGAATAGTCGCTTGTCATGTTCATGTAAGGTAAATTACCAAGTACAATGAGAAACACTTAATGTGGTTACTCAGTCTCGGCCAATTTTCCATAGTTACTGCTAGTAAGGGAACACACTAGTTGCTTAAGCCATTGATGTTGCAATTTAAGTAGTGGCATATAAAGACAGTGCATATGCTACCTTAATGCCTTTACTTTATTTTGTTATAGGAAAGGCAAATGCAAAAAATGGTTTAAGGGTTGGCTGGATAAACTAGAGTAAATACATATTTATCCAGGGCCAACTCATTGATTGACTGCTTCTTAGATGCCCTTAGCATCCTCTTCACTAGAAGTGCAAGTGCAAGTGTCTAATCCTAAAGTTCAGGTTCAAAGGCAAGGTTAAGGAACTTGAAGAGAATCTAGGTAGCTCGTACAATCACTTATGTGCAAGGTTGAGGTAAGTTCTTGAAACCATATTTTAAAGAGTAATTTTATAAATTATTTTCTCTATTATGACCATAACTCACAATCATTTTCCCCAGTTTCTATCTATAATTAAATGAATTATCAATTGTAACTGAATTCTAAATTATATGTAGAGGTGAGGGTCAGTTCGCTTACAAAGAAATAATTTGAGATAACTTACTAATGAATCGCTTGAAAAAGAGCTCCACATAGCTCCTCCTTGTCTCTATTGAATTGCTTGAACCAGAAATCCTCCTCATATCTATCTTGACGTTTCTTGTTCTGTTTCAATTATCACTATCTTGAAGTCTCTTGTTTTGTTTCAATTATCTCTATCTTAAAGTCCCTTGTTCCATTTCATTTTCTTTTTATCTACAGGTCCTCACTGGTATGCTTGGAGCAAGAAAAAATAAAAAATCGACAAAACTGAAAAAGCGGTGAAGCCATAACCAAGGAATAAGGAAGTTGGTTCTAGGTAAGGTCTTGAATGGTCGACTTCCCCTGGAAAAGTTAGAAAGGCTCCCTCAAAGAAGCGCCATATAACCTCAACCAAAAGGGAAGGGGAAAGGAGATGGAGAAAGTGACCATATAGGTAGCTTGAGGTGGCACAAAACCCAGATGTCAGATTTCAAGCATGAAAATCATATAATAAATCAAGCATGAAAGGTATATCAAGCAATGAAAAAGGTTTATAACTAAAATCAAATGGTAGTGAAGTTATGTTAACTTTACTTCACATCAAAAGAATGTATCAAAATATTTCCTCTTATCATAATACCAATGTGAACCTCTGACCTCGGGAAGAGGCCAAATAAGATGGCAAACTGAAACTTTGGGCATGAACCAAATATGATACAATGAAACTTTGGTTATGAATGAAATATCGTGAATTTAAACTTGCTTAAAAATAAAAGGGCGATAAATATCAATTAAACTCTAGTTTAAAGCCATCAAAAGTTCATCGATTTTTGTGTAGGGAGTAATAAGAAGACTCAACCAATTACTATAGTCCCTGTAGCCCCAAAGTGGCAGGGACTAATAAGATTTACACATTCTAACAATTCTCTTTTTTTTATAATGTTAATTTATTAGCATCTAGTTCTTTATAACGCGAAATTGAGAATGCTTATTAGCATCTACTTCTCTATAACACATCCTCTAGAAATTGAGAATGATTTTTATAGACAAAGATTTGCTTTTTTTTAGACAGAGTTTTTCTTTTTCTTTTAGTGTAATTAAGGATTTTTTTCTTCTAGAAATTAATAATTGGTAGGGTTCTATATAAAAGAACAACCATTCACTATTTTTTTTATAATGCAATGAGGACAGGTACAAATTTTTCTGCCAGATAATTACTTCTAATGATACAATTACTTCTTTAACACATTTCAAATCATAAAGCAATTAAATTTCATAAAATTTCACTATAGATGCAATAGGGAAATAGAGATCACAGTAAAATAAAGATGCACAAGAGACACAAAATTTACCCTAGAAAAACCCTAAAAATAAAGATGCACGAGAGACACAAAATTTACCCTAGGAAAACCCCAAAACTAGGGGAAAAACCCAACAACCTTTTCTCAAGAGAAATTTTCCAATTCAATGAATTTGTACATCTGAATTCTGAGTCAAAATATCAATCCATTGACCAAACCAAATTCCAAGTCAAACTAGTCAAATAAGAGAGAGAAAGTCAAAGTTTTGCTCACAAGTTTAAATCCAGTTAAAGAGGCCAAATTTGTCATGTTGTTGTTCCTGGTCAAATGAGGTTGATGGGATGAATTTTGGCCCTACTAATCAAAAAATGTTTTTGTCGAATTGCTTTGTTTTGACCTGCGGTCAAAGCAAGTCAACAAGTGTTGTAATTGTTCAGTATTTTGCTTCAAATATTTTGGAAACATTAGGTCAAAGATGTCCAATATATGCCCATAATATTCATCTACCAATAAGTCAAATATTCCAAGTCAAGCCAACCATAATATGCCAAGGTCAACGCTTGTCAAACAAAGATAAAGCAATCAAACTTCATTTGTCAAAGAATCTTCTTCCTCCTTCACACGTGTGAACATAAATGATCTTCTTGTTGTGATCCGAGTTATTGATATGATGACCAAATGAGGAGGATGAGCTCTATATATATGAGTTCAATCAAGTGGAATTAACCCAAGGGTCAAACCCCTTCAAGTGGTGGGAGCGACCTATCCAACATGGAACCTCCATGAACCTTGACTTGTTGACTTCAAATACTGACCACAACTACATATTTTCAACACTCCCTCTTAGCTAGGGAGGTATTTCTCCTTGAATTCCATAGATGTACATACGATGAATAAAATTTCTCCATTCCAAGAAAAGGTTGAAAGGTTGAAAGCATCAACATCTAATAGAAGAACTACTCACACACTAGTCCTAGGGTCACCAACTCAACAAGTCATCACTTGGAGACATGTCAGGAAACCTACTTGACCCATGGTGAACTCATGGTCCATTTACCATTCCCACATGTCATCACATGTTATGAATGGTCAGTATCTACCCGATGCTATGAGTGAAAAGCTCAACCCACTAGCCAAACCTCATGGCAATATGGTCAAAAATACATGATCAAGGGAGCAATCCAGGACTTGATGCTAATTGAGCCAATATCCCCAGCTTAATTTCATGGCTTCTACATCATACCCCATGACCATGGGAGCAATATAAGCTTTGATTCTTATGAAACCAATCTCCCCAGCCAAACTCCATGGCTTCCAGGTCAAACCCCATGACTAAGGGAGAAATCAAAGCTTCATGCTTATAGGGTCAATCTCCCCAACCATGAATCACGGTTTCCCCATAAAAAGCCATGACATAAGGGAAAAGTCCAAGCCTTGATGTTTATGGCATCAACACTCCCTTTCACCAAGGGACGGATTTTCAATAAGTCCCAACCTATCCTTGAAGTAATTGGACTTCATTTGGGGAAAATGATTTGTAAGAATATCAACAACATGCTCATTAGTATAGATGTGTTGGAGCTTCACTGCTCCTTTTTGAATAATTCTCTAGATGTAGTGATACTTGATCTTGATGTGCTTTGACCTTTCATGGAAAACTAGGTTCTCAAAAAGATTCATACAACTTTGGTTGTCACGATATATCACAATTAGTTCCATCACAAGTTCAAACAATCTTGGGAGTAATTTCCAAAGCCACACTACTTCACAAATCACCAAACAAGAAACAAATGATATTCAACTTCAATAGTACTAAGTGCAATAGATGTTTGTTGCTCATCCAAGATATCATACTGGAACCCAAATTGAAAAAACATCCTGAAGTGCTCTTTTTATCTTCAACACTTCCAACCCAATACGAGTTAGTGAATCCATGTAGTTGTAGTTCACCATTTGATACAATATCATTCCATAATTAATAGCACCATGCATGTATCTCAATATATGTTTCATTATAATCCAATGTACATGCATGGGTTCCACCAAGAACTAACTCAAAGTGTTCACTGCATAGAGAATGTCAGGTATGGTGTTAACCAAATAGTTTAATGAGCCAATCAGTTGATGATACATGGAGGTATAAACCAAATTAGAATCAAATCGTCATAGCTTATTCATTCTAGCCACCATGTATCCATGGACTTGCAGTCCATCATCCCAAATATCTGAAGGATCTTAACAATATACTTTCCTTGACCAAGGAAAATTTCACTCGACCTTTTCCATACTTCTAATCCCAATTAATAATGCATTAAACAAATATCCTTCATTTCAAATTTAGAAATCAACAACCTCTTACACTGGATAATAAGGGCCTCTGCTCCTGTCAAAAATAGGTCATCAACATTTAGTATCAAAATCATAAGCTCACCTTTAACAACCCCAAAGTATAAATTTAGATCAACGTCACTCTTAGCAAAACCACAACATCAAATATTCATCAATGAGAGAGTACCATTACTGAGGTTCCTTTCTAAGTTCGTACAAAGCTTTATTTAATTTGCAAACATGATTCTCACTCTCATGGACCTCAAACCCTTGAGGTTATTCTATTTACACTTGCTTCTCAATCAATCCATTGAGAAAATTGGTTTTGACATCAATTTGATGTAATTTCCAACCTACAATAGAAGAAATAACAATAATAGATCTAATGGAAATGTACATAGCAACTGGAGAAAACATGTCTTCACTTACACGTTTGTGCCGCCATCAACTGCATGTTTGATCTTTTATATCCAATTAGAAGTCACCAGTGAATTCCCTTCAGGTCTCGACATGATTTCCCATACATCATTCTTCATAATAGATTGGTACTTTTATAACATAGAATATTTCCAAACTTGCTGACCTACTGCTTCTTTATAGTTGGAAGGTTCAGACTTAATTATCTTACTCATCAATGTTGAATATTGTGACATTTTGTTGACATATTTGGATTCCCCAAAAGTCCAATGGGGATCAACATCTCCGTCTGATTCTTGCAATGTTCTTTCAATCCATGCCGACCTCTTCCTGGTTTCGGGTACAATGACCTTCATGGGTCCATAGGTTCATTTGGTCCTTTAGGCTCTTCTCGTTGATCTTGAGGATGATCCGAAGGTCCTAAACCCACATCCTTGGAAGCTTCTTTCTCCTCATCATCAAAATCCAAGTTTGATCCTTTAGACTTCTATAAGGTAGCATCATCATCAAAAGTAACATCCCTGCTAATCTCAATTTTTCATTGTCCCGAAACATAAATTTTGCAGGCCTTCAATGTCTCACTATATCCAAAAAATGTTCCCTTCTTCTCAAGAGGTTTTAGCTTGGTCCTCTTCTCATTGAGCACATGAACATAGACATGATAACCAAAGATTCTCAAATGTCCAACTTCCAACTTCTCACTTGTGAATACTTCTTTAGGAGTCTTATTCCCCAATACTTAATGAGGAATTCTATTTTGTACATAAATAACTGTTTTGGAGGCTTCTCCGCATAGAAATATAAGTAGTTATTGATCATGAATCATGGATTTAAGATCTTTGATAATGGATCTATTCTTTCTCTCAACAATCCCATTCTGTTGAGGGTTGTAAGGGACTATCAACTCCCTATTAATTACAACATCCCTACGAAAAGCAATAAGTTCCTTGGAGGTATATACTCCACCATTATCAGACCTCAGAATTTGGATCCTCCTCCCTGTAAAACTTTCCACTTGATCCTTGAATTCCTAAAACCCATCAAATACTTCATCCTTTGTCTTCAAGAAATAAATCCATGTCTTTTAGGAGAGATCATCAATGAAAGTTACATTGTACATAAAACCACCCAAGGATTTCATGGACATGGGTCCACACACTTGAAACTATATAAGATCTAAAAGTCCTTTGGACCTACTATCACTGCTTGAAAATGGTCCCTTGGTATTCTTCCCAAGTGCACATCCTTTACAAACTCCTTCATGTTCAACCTTGATTTCCATCAAACTTGTATCAATTTCTTTCATTATAGGAATGGATTTGTAGTGAATGTGTGCTATAGGGATTAATGCACAGGTGGTTGTGATGTTGGACCATGGTTGACCATGATTATAAACCTAGGGGATATATATTAAACCCCAAGATTAAGATTATAAAAATTTGAACAATATTATACCCTAGGTAAATGAACCCTTAGATTAATAAACCCAAGGGATTATAAATCCAAGGGATCAATATTAAACCCAAGGGATTAATATTATAAATGGAAGGTATATAAACCCTAAGATAAATATTATAAACACTTAAATTTAAGTGTTTTAAGGATTTTTTAAGGGGGTAAATTTATTTGTACATTTAAAAACACATTTTAAATAATAAAAAATTACAATTTCACCAAAATTATATTGTTAAATTCCAATAAAAAATTCAAAAATACTTAAATTAATTAAATTGCTAGTAAATGGAATCTGAACACTTCTATATTTTCAACAATGGAAAGTTCTCTTGTGAAATTGTCAAATGACACTTAGTGCATCTTTGGATGTGCTAAGTAGTTAAAAAATTTTAATGCTTTATTAAATTTTTTGAAATATGTAAATTTTAATAAATTACAATAGATGGTTTTCTTTTTTTTGAATAAATTTTATTATTTTAGCTTAGGTGGTGTTAAATTTAATGGTCATACTGTAAATTACATGTTATTTTTCAACAATTAAGACATCCTAACCATTACTAATTTCAATATGAGGCCACAATATTTCATTGTTATGTTCATGAAATGCCTCAAATTCATTATCCTTAAGAAAAACCTATAAAAGCAAGGTCTCTTTCAAAGTTCCACATCTTACTTTTAGGTGAGAATTTAGCATCTCTCAACAATAGTTGGAAATAGTTACCTCTATTTTTTTAAATGAGGTGGTCGTTATTTTGTAAAAACTTTTTTCTATTGTATATTTTTTAAAGTATAAAAACCATTAAGATGAAAAATGACTTATTTTGTTTTACTAATTACTTCAAAAATAATACACAAAAAAATCCCAACAAAAAATAAATTCACATGAATGCGAGAGAACTCTCTACTCCTCTATAAACAAAATCTATAAAATAAACAATGTTTTAAACTTTACCCATACAACTAATACTTTACCATACCACTAAATTCTTACAATTTAAACAATAAGTTTGAATGCATTGACTTATTTAAAATCCCCATCTAAATTATATAATGAAAATTATTATTTTCCATAAAAATTTCAATGAAAATTTAAAATAAATAAATTCAATACATTCTTCATTTTATAAATTTAAAATAAAAAAATTTTAATTAAATTATTAAATTTAAATTGAGATTATAAAGTCGTTATTTTATTACATATTAAATTTGAATAAATAAATCTTTAATTCTTGAACTGAATAACTCAATATCACAATTGTTTTACAAATCTAATAAAATATTTTTATTGTGTCTAGCTTGGACTAAATAATCCAAAAATAAATTCTCTAGTTTGAAACTATTTGCTCACCATAAGAAAATAATGAATTGGCAAAATAGCTGGATGGCTTATTGAAAAAAAAAAAAAAACAAAAGAAGAAAAACAAAGAGAACAATGACTAATTAATCCTCATAACTATATATATTAAATGTATTTATTTTATAACAAGATTACTTTAAATAATAATAATAAAAATAATTATAATTTATATTAATAATAATGTTGAATCAAATAGACCTTATTATTGATCAATTTAAAACTATATATTATTTTGATAACAGTAAAAATCAATATTATAATAATTAATCAATAAAATAATAAGAAATTTAGAAATAAAATACAAAATAGCTAATGATTAATAATGGCTTAAAAAAAAGAAAACTCAGAGATTCTTAAAATAAGTAAAAATCCGGTTATGTATAAAAAATAAAAGTTCTTTTTGTGGAGGCATTTTGAACCAATGAGTGTGGTTCATCCCCGGGACAAATTGAAGAACCAAATGTTGGTGCATGTTAGAACCAGATCCTGGCTGCATATTAAATAGATAGAGTAGATCATCCAAGCTATATTTGACTAGGAAACGACTCTATTGCACTAGGCAACTAGACTGGAACAACTATATTTGACTAGAAAACGACCAACTTGACTAACCAAGGGAAAAATATAATTAGTTAATTAGTTAGTAAATTCGTTTTATATCCATTATTATATTTAAAAAAGGTAATGTATATATCTAAATAATATGAATCAATTAATTATGAAATACTTATATTAAAGATATATAGTTTAAAATATTTTAGTTAATTAATTTATAAGTTAGTTTTAATATCTCATTATTGAATATTAAATAAGGTAAAGTATGTATTTTTAATTAATATGGAATCAAATAGTCTATACCGGGGCTTATATTAAAGTATATAATTTAAATAGTTAGCTATTAATTATAAGTTAGTTGTTATAGTTAATACCTTACAGGTAATTGGTTTTGGTTTTTCTGGGGAAAAACTATTAATAGGATTCTTATCATAAAACGATTATTTAAATATAAACTTTAAATCATAAGCTATCTAATTAAATATAACTTTAAAACTTATCTAATTAAATATAAAATTTAAATCATTATAATATATAATAATTTTTTTTATTTAAAGATAACTATTAAGTTAGTTAAATAATGCCTTTCTTAATAAATTTAGGATAGAATTCTGTGCAAATTTTCCTTAAAACTAACTAAAAAGGCTTATATTAAAGTTGTATAATTAAATAGTTAGTTAATTAATTGTTAGTTAGTTTTGTTATAGTTATTACCATAACACTTAATTGTTTGTATATCCCACTAATAGATCTTATTTATCATTAATAAAATTATTTAATTAAATATAAACTTAAATCATTAGGTGATCTAATTAAATAATAACTTAAAACTATATAAAAATTTAAATTCATTAATAATATTTTAATATTTTTTTTTAGAGGAATACTTATTAGTTAGTTTAAGAATTGGACTTCTAATAAATTTAAAAGAATAGAATAAGTTGCCAAATTTCCCTTAAAATAACTAAAACTAATGAGGGACTAATGAAAAAGAAAGTAGTATTTGAATTGGTTAGTTAATTAAAAGAGTTCACATCTTAAAGGACTTTTATTCATTGTACAAACAATTTGTTAAAAAAAAAAGACGATAAAAAAGGAAACACCAACGATCTAGAAGACGAGGGGATAAAAAAAAAAAAAAAAAAAAAAGACTCCAAAGAGAAGAATAATCACAAGGAGCAGGGGTGGGAAGGGAAAAACAGCTAGGAAGAGAGGGCAGGGATCCAACAATTGCTATTTTTCCAGTCGCCATCGCCATCTTTATTGAGATTACTCGGCTTTTTTTCAATCTCAATGGCTTCTCTAAATTTCCGGTGATGAAACTGCGGAACCTTAGCAATAACACGGGCCTCCTCAATACATTCATGATGCTTAGTCTTCTCAGTGTGTTCTACTAGGGCGAAAGACCGAGTCCTCCCATGTTTTAAGTCAGCTGAGTGCTCATTAATCGTCTGATTAATAGAACGACCAATCTCACCAACATAGGGGGTCCCACAGGAATAGGGAATAACATATACACCTTTCATGTCCTTAGGGTCAACAAGTCCTTTATCGATCAAAGGGAGCTACGGATGGTGTTAAGGGGTCTAAAGGTAGAGGGAACATTATGCTTCCTAAGAATCCTAGCAATGTAGAGCGAACATTATGCTTCCTAAGAGTCCTAGCAATCTTATCAGTGGTCCCTTGGATGAAAGGAAGATGAGCCCCTGAGACTTGATCTTTAGGGTCTTTCTTGACCAATGAATTCTTGTTGGCTTTAAGGAAAGCTTTCTGACCGATGTGCCTACTATAACCATTATTAACAAAAACATTAAGGAGATGGGCCTTCTCTTTATCGAGACTCTTTTTCATTAGAGATTCTCAACGCACGAGTAGCAAGCGTGTTGAGAATGCCCAACTTTTGAGCAGGGAAATGATGGGAGTTGGCATGAAGACACTGCTCAATATGTGTTTTCTTCCGAAACACTTGGTGGGAGAAAGAACCGTCAGTATTCTTCGAAATGAGAACATCGAGCAAAGGAAGGCATCCATCGACTTCTTGCTCCATAGTGAACTTAATGGCAAAGGATTGAACCACACTCATTGGTTAGAAAGGTCGAAAAATGTATTCTAATGTGATTTATCCCCAAAAATATTCTCAAAAAACTTATATGAATCACAAGAGCCTAAATTCAACCAAAAAAAATAAAATCTTAGAGAGAGATTCTTAAAATAAATAAAAATCTGGTCATTATTCAACTAGGAAAGTTAAAATATATTAGATTAACATTGACTGAACATTTGTATTAAAATATATAGACATAGGAAAAATAACCACTTTGACACATTAAAATATATACTATATGATGTCTAAAATATATTGGAAGATTTAATTAAAATATAAAATTATGAAAATATTAAAAAGATTGTCCTATAAAGAAAAGATTTACAAAAAAATTTGGTTTTTTTAAAAATGGAGTTTGTGAGATTTTTTGGATTTTCCCTTTCGCAGAAAAATTTGAAGTGAAATCTTGATTAAATTAGTTTTTCATTGTATATCCCCACCCTCAAAACCCATATAAAACACTTAGATTGTGTAGGGTTACCCATCAAACTTGTGATTTCAATAAATTAGTGGATAATTTTAGAAAAATTAGACCTGAAAAACCTACCAAAAAATTTCCAAAAAATCTCGCTAAAAACAACAAGTTAAAAATCTACATGAAAACACTCTGGTATAGTCTTGTGTTAGGCTTAATTAGCTTCAAACATCATGTAGTCTAGTGTTGGCTTAATCATTGGCTTTAAACCTAGTGGATAGTGAGCTTATAACACAGACGAATAAATTTAAAAATAATTAAATTAAATAGGCCAGAGATCAAAACCAGAGTTTCATGATGAAATTAGACCATTTATTTTATTCAAACAATGGACAAATTATTTGTAAAATATGAAAAAACAGTAAGGAACACCAGAAAAGGATGCTATGCGTCCAGGCAATCCGGAGAAGTCCAATGTCTTTTTTTTCTACGTTAAGACTAACCTAAGTACCCACGAGGGATTTGACCCAGTGACCTATGGCAAGGAGTGCCTTAACGGCACACCCAATCACCGTCAATCCAAAGCCCTGTGGGCTCGGAGAAGTCCAATGTCAACACTGTGTATTCTTTGAGATAACCTCGAGATCAACGGCTTGTAGGATTCGAGTCAGAATCTAGCCCTATACTGTCACTCGGTCCTATATTTATATATGCATAAAGATTTTTACTGTGCTTAATAATTCATCTCTCAGAAAAGGAAACAATTAGGAAATCAAATTGTGTAGGTCAGATGCATGAAAAATCTGTAACTCCATGAGAAAGGAATTCACCATTTGATAGAAGTTGCAGTAATTACTCACCGAACCTGGATTCTGCTAATAAAGACTGGACTTCAGATTCACCAAGCTGCTAACCCACCAGATTTGATTGAAGATGAAGGTGCGAATCCAACTAAGGTTGAGGGCTGATTAGAGAATTAGAGCTTGTCTTGATCAACCTTAGGGCTGATTAGAGAATTAGAGCTTGTCTTGATCGCCTCCACTGGAAGGATCAAGGCGCTTATGACGCTTAGTGTTGGAAATTTCTGGTAATTTCAAACAAAATTCTTAACAAAGAAAAATGCTCTGACGGGAAGCCAAAAATTGTTTGTTGAAGATGAAGAACAAAGTTTTCCTATATTCATAAAAAAATTGTATTCATTAATAAAACAACTTGTTACAAAAACATCTTCCTCTTAACAAAGGGATTCACCCAGAACAGTTTCACACAAAAAAAAATTACTTAGTTTCAACTCCAAATTTTTACACTACTGTGTGTAAAAATATTTCTTACATTTACTGTTGTTGCATTACATTTCATATTCAATTACAAAAAATGATATTAGGGCTGCTGTGCATTCCCTTTTCTTGTTTTCTCAACAAAATGTAAGGACTCTGGACACCACATATCTCCACAATGGTATGATATTGTCCACTTTGGGCCTAAGCCCTCATGGATTTGCTTTTGGACTTACCCCAAAAGGCCTCATACCAATGGAGATATTTGTCCATCCTTATATACCCATGATCCTCCCCACTTCTAGTCAATGTGGGACTATTGGTCATATACCCAACAATCCTCCCCTCGAACAAAGGACCATTGAGCCTCCCCTCAAATGATTATCCATCCGTCCACTCTCTTCCAACCAGGATTCTCCGCTCCAATGCGTTGGAAGCACACGCCTTACATGGAGCACCACCTGCCTCGAGAGCTTGCTCTATTCCAGGTCAACTTCTCTTCACCGTGTTGGGACCAGGACACATCCATGAAGAATCCGGAGCACATTGCCTGTCTAACCGAGCTCATCCACGGATCCCATCGTGATATTACCAGGGCCCACCACCTTCTTTCGGCATTTCGAGGATTCATCCACTTGGCTAACTTTGGGGCATGGCTCTGATACCACTTGTTAGGACTCTGAACACCACATATCTCCACAATGGTATGATATTGTCCACTTTGGGCCTAAGCCCTCATGGATTTGCTTTTGGACTTACCCCAAAAGGCCTCATACCAATGGAGATATCTGTCCATGCTTATATACCCATGATCCTCCCCACTTCTAGTCAATGTGGGACTTTGGTCGTATACCCAACACTATATCCATTTTTAAGTCAATATAGTCATCTGGGATCAATTTATTTCTTGGAAACTGATAAATAGAAACAAAAAGGATACAAAAATGCAAATAGTATAAACATATTCATCAACCCTTAAATTAGTCATTAGCACATGCCAAGCATAACCATGGCAACTTTTAAGTGAAACACAAAAGGGAACCTCCCCCTTCAGCCTTATCATTTGTGGTAATGCATAATTAGTACTCTAAAATTTGAGAATTATTAATGAATTATAGAACATAAAATAAAAAATGATTGATAACACAAAAAGCATTAGAATGTAGGGCACTTCCTTCTTGCTTTTTGCTGATGTCATGATCCAAGATTTCTAGCCTTCTTCATAAAAAAATATTTAGTCACAGACCTAGTTCTCGCATGCCCTACATTACTATCAGATTAGCACGAGAATAACATCATACTTTGATGTTTCATAGCCAAATCAGAGGAACAAGAAACAGAGGGATCTCTAAATTATTACAAACCATAGAGTAGTGAGAGAATGTGCCTCCCCTCAACCTTTTGTTGATGGTGTTGGAAGATTCCAATAGGGAAGGGGGTCTCCCAGTGTGAAATCCCAATTAGACACCACACCATTTCGAGTAGGAGCCCCAAATGGAATATTATTGATTTCCAAAGTGGTGGTTTTTAAGATGTGGCCTCGCCACGATAAAAACATAGGATTATATATGCATGACTTTGGTGTAAAAAGGTGTATAAAATTTGTGTAGTGTCAAATGTAATGTGTGATAAGTTTGACCACATTGAAAGGAAAACAATGATCCCCTTAGAAGCATGTAAAAGTACTTTGTTTAAATGAGATGCATGAGCAAGAAAAGAGAATCATTAGCTAACCTACAAAATAGTTCACAAGATAACAATGATCGTAATAACATAACAATATGCCTTCAAAAAGATTCATACTAAATAAAATGAAATAGTTCATCACCATTAGCATAAATGAAATAACATATATAAAAATACAAAAAGAATAGTCTTACGACATCCATGTCATATGCATGAAGACATGTCAGCTCTGAGATTTTATTAAAGAGTGAAAGCTCCAGGCATACAGTTATAATTGATAATACACTAGGTTTAATAGTGGAACATGATGCCAACACTTTCTTATCCAAAGAAAAATAATCCTCCTATGCTAAACTAGAGAAGCCAAGGCTCCAAACAAAGCTTCCAATCCCTTTGCTTGACTTATGATGGTTTATGTATAACATATGAGATGAATTTTCATCTCCCTTTGTGACTTTTGAGCTAGCCTCATGGCTCTTTGACTTCCTTTGCCTTTTCCTAATCTAATGAATTTTCATATTCCACAATTGACACTTGGAATTATACTTACATATTTATTTCAAATACAATATTACAAAAACCAATATGAGACGAAATGGGTAGAGCCTAATAGGGCAAGCCTAATAAGACAAAATAAATATATCAACCTTGAGTTTGAGGAAAATCTAGCTCATCAACTTTGACTTGTAAATATTTAGTCACAAATGATGCCATGCTATGTATTGTGCGATTATTTCATGAAACTTGTAAGAAGACTAGGTTGAAAGTGGACTCTATCGTCCATTACATCTGGGTAGACAGTCTTGGAACTATTTTTGTTTCCTTCTTCAATAAGAAAAACATAGTATTAATCTTAGTAGGGCCACCGATATACTTATGAATGATATGTATATTTATCTCTAGGTCCACTTTGGTAGAAATATTCTTCAAGTGGTGCAAGTACTCAGAACCTTCCCTCTTTACTGCATTTTTTCCCTTTTCTTCTATGAATGACTGGATTGAAGTTATCTTGTGCGATTTCTCGAGAGACTCCACAAATTTGTACAACTGTGCATAGGAAGTCAAGATGTTGGCTATGAAATTGTTTAGTTATTTGTTGCTTTGTATAAGAATTATGAACTTAACTTTCTCCAACTCATCTTGTTCTCTTGTTTTCTTAACCAACTCCGGCAGTGAACCTCTATGCTTCATAGCCCATTCATGGACCGCAGTGATGGATATATGAATCACCTTCAAAGCCTTATAATTCTCCCATGGTTTCTTATGCATGTCATGTAAGGGGACAACTACTTTGTGCATGATGACCAACTCCTCATCAAAGGTTCATCATAGTTTCTCCCAATTATTGCAATTCACCAAATATAGCTTCCTTAAGCTCTTTCAAGTACACATCTTCAGGATCCATCTTTTCAGTTTCTTCCTAGAGTTGTTCTATTTTTTGTCACACAACTTCCACGTTCTTTTCCATTTTCCTATGTTCTGCCCTCAAATATTCAATATTGGCCTTAGAAGATCCTACAAAGGCCAAATTGGTTGTGGAAATAGTTTTAGGATTCTTTCTGGTGTCCATGACAATCACCTTTTATGCATTGATGAAAGTAGGACATGTGAGGTCATTGGAAAAATGCTTCTTTGTCAATGGAATAATTTTCCTCTGAAATGCATTGAAAGTTAAGCTGCAAATATCCATGACTGGATTGTCATTAAGAGTAGAAATTTCCTACTCATCTCTTGGAGCTTGCCCATCTGTAGGGGTAGGTGGAGACTGAATGATAATCTATTCTATACTAGGCATAACATCAACATCCTAATTTTGTTGTTCTTATTCTACCTCCAAGTCTTGAATGGTTATTAAGTCTTCAATCCCTTGGGAAAGTTCTTGATCCCATTATTGTTTACTCCCTTCTTCATTTAGTTGATTCTATCATTCTTCTTCTGCTTGCTTCAACATTGTTTCTTCTTCCTCCTTTCTTCTCATTTATTCTTCTTCTTGCATATGCCTTTCTTCTTGTTCTCTATTTTCTTGTTCTTCCTTCTGTGTTTACTCTTCTTCCTCCCTATTCTTCTCATCTCACTTCTGCTTCCTCTTTCTCTCTTCTACCATAACCACTTTGAAAATAGTTGGATTTTCTTTGAATTTAGGACTTTAGTCCTCTGCTGGACTATAAGAAACCTTCCTCTTATACTTTATGCTCACTTCTTTTCTCTTTTCTAGTTTCCTTTCTTCCGAATTAGTATCCCATTCTCAAGTCACATGAGCAGGAATTGCCTAGTTGACTAGTGCTTGGGGAGTAGAGGCATTATAGTAGTTCTTGATCTTCTCCTCTTCTGGTCTAGAGTAGGTCTCACATGGCCAATTAAAGTGTATCTTGGCACAATTTTTCTTCATTAAGGGAATTTTGAGGTCTAAAATGAGTCTCCTAAGGAAATAATAAAATAATAGCTAAACCAATAAAACAATATTTCTAAATTTTCAATTCACGTTTTGCAACACAATCCATGTAACCATGGTTAAATTCAGTTGAAAAGTTGTACTAAAATAAAATTAATAAAAAAATTGTATTGATGTGACTATAAATAAAAATGAGCTTTTCAAGAAAAATGCATTATCATTGAACAACTAATGCATTTGTCCTTTGTAATTTAACAAGGTTGCATAGCAATCATTCCCTACTGGCTAGTTTAATTATTGAAATAATTAGCATATTTGAACAAGGCTTAAATTCATTGATTTGTTTAAGTATGTTTAAATTCGAGTTAAAAAAACTGAAAGAAGTGAACCAATGACAATTATGATTAGAGCATACAATGTATTTAACTCAAATTTGAATTTTTTTACAAAAAATATGACTAAGCATTTTACAGTTTCCATATTAGAGACTAATATAATTTTCTAGGGTTCTTAAATTTTAAGATAAATTTAAATCCTTAAAATTATTGTTATATATAGAGATAGATAGATAGAAAGATAGATAGATATAGATATAATATTAAAGAAAATGAAAAATAATGTTTCACTCCAATATTAATGTTGTTTTTCTTATCTTTAATTTGATATTTTATTTAAAATTATAAAAATCACGGAAACTTAAATCCATTACAATTTCATATTTCTTAAACACTTATAAAAAAATAAAAATATATAGATTTTCTTATTTAAAAACAAAATGTAAAATAGCTATTTTTATTAGATATACACACCAGATAAAAATAAAATATAAACCTATTTTTTTAGTTAAACATAATTCTTTTGTTAGCTAAACAATATATTGTTAGTTTATATTAATTTTTTTTTAATATCATTTATTTTAGTTCTAGCTTATTGATAATATTTCCTTTTTTGTTGAAGCAAGAAATGGACGTTCTATTCAATTGAAGCAAAAAAAAAGGTTACATAAAATACAACAAACCCAGAGGGGAAGAATGCCAAAGAGTTAGCTGGCGCCCTATGCTTTGGGACCTGAGCTGACTGCTCGAGATCCTATCTAAGGGCCCAAAAAACAGAACAACCTCCTAAGGGCTAACAAAATAGAAATCAAGAAGTATATAGGTGAACCCAATGAGGAAATAGAGACCGCAATGAAAATATTTCGAGTCCACTAGGTAGATAACCATCGAGCAGTTATTCTACCCGAAATTCCCCAATCCCTCTCCTGAGAAGAAACATGCAAGGAAGATATCTCGGTCCCACCAACATGCACAAAAAACCTCACCCATAGATCTGCTACCATTAGATCCTACGGCTGTAAAGGATATTGGGCGAGAAAGAAGAGCAAGGAATGCCCTCACAATGTAGGCGGTATTCTCTCTCCTTCTTGAGGCACGTGTTGAATGGTTAGTGGCATTGAAATATTTTATGTTAAACCACTTAAGGTAATGCGGATGCCCAAAAACCACTGTAACTGTAGCAAAACCACCTTGTACTATAGAAAAGATCTTGGTGCTACCATTTGGTTTCACGCTCATTCTCCTCTGCATTCCATCCAACTACGAGACCCAAATATGCCAATTCTCGGGTCATATGTTTGTCAAACCCTTATCTTAAATCTGCTTAATCCTCAATTGGCTGATTCCCCTTCATGTACTGATAATGCTCCCTATCTGCACGAGCCAGACTGTAGCAATCCTCACGCAGTTGTCCTGCGGGTACCGACTCCCACAAGCAGCACTTGTCGTCTCTTGTACATCGCACCCCTTCATTATCTAGCTAGTCCGCCACTCTATTGGCATTTCTATGCACATGAACAAATCTGAGAGTTGTTAGTATTCTTAGGTGAGATTGAATTCGGTGATAGACCTGCAAAAGTCTCCAGCATTTCAAAAATTTGTCTGGTGCAGTGCTAGTGCCTATCCTTTTGACCGAATTAATTGTTAATTATGAGTCTGCCTCTATAATTGTATTATGAAAATTGTACTCAATCAGAATTTCTAAGCATTGCTTTATGGCCATGTGTTCCACCATATTGTTAGTGGCCCTCCCTAAATGGCTGTGAAATATGACTTTTATATTGCCCTTTTCATCTCTTATGACTCCTCCGTAACCAACATACCCAGTGTTTCCTTTCAAGGCTCCATCTATATTGAATTTCAGAAAGCCATGGGGAGGGGGTTGCTAGAAAGCCTTTCCTTCTAATATGTACCTTGCTATCTTATTTATGCCCTGAGGGACGTTTGACTAAAGCCTCAACAGTTCGAGAATGTGAGCATCCCGTTGACTAAGGGGTTTCTCAGGTGGCTGCTTCAGAAGGAATTAAGAGTTTATTTGAGCCATTATAGGATCTGAGCCATGATGCTTTGTGTTGAGCTAGATTTATCTTCGAAGATCTTATTGTTACGTTCTTTCCAAACACCCTAGATCAAAAATCCTAGAATCAAAGTCTAGGCTATATTGACTGTCTCATTATCCAAGAAGTCTTTCCTCCAATTCTTTAAAGTTTTAGTGATGTTATTTTCATTCCAAACCGTTTGATTGAAGATAGAGGCCACCTAATTTCATAAGGTTGAGGTGAAAGAGCAGAGGATGAGAAGGTGATCCATAGTTTCTTCCTGTAGACCACATAACTGGCATCTTGAAGGACTAGAAAAACCTCTCTTTCTAAGATTTTCCCATGTTAGAACCTTTTTATGCTTTACCAGCCACATGAAAAGTTTGATCTTCATCCAGTGTGGGTTGTTCCAAAGGTCTTTCCATGTCTTATCAGGGCTTGGATAGTTAAGTCCAGTGGCTATTCTTTTGGATTCTTTGAGGTTGAAGATGCCTCATTATTTCTCCCCCATCTTAGTAGATCATTCGATGTTGAAGTCAAAATTTGCCTCTTTTCGAGAATCTTTTCAAGAACTTTAGCTTGTGCCTTCAAAGGGGTCTCTTCACTATAATCGCGTACTTTCCAAATTCTCCATTTACCAGTGTCCCTTGACTGATCCCAAAAGTCACTTACCCTTTTCAATCCTTCATTAATGGTATCATTTTTGATGATGTCCAGACTTTCTCGACATAGGTTATGTTCCTGCTGCTAGTTGTCCTCCTAGAACTAGGCTAGATTCCCATTTCTAATCTCCCATAAACTATGCTTTTGAACTAAGGCTATGTTCTCCCAAGTATTGTTCCAAATATGGGAACCCCTTATGTGTCCTGTCATTTGAATGTGGTCCCTTTCCTACCAGTCCATTGCATATTTCTGTTTCCAAAGGTTAGTCCAGGGGTTTCTCATTTCCTTCATCCATCTCCACCAAATTTTTTCCCCCAAAAAATTCCTTAGAGTATCCGGGTCATGGAGACCTAAACCACCATGAGTTTTGGGTTTGCAGAGACTGTCCCAAGCTACTAGAGCCCATTTCTTTTTCTCTTCCCCTTTACCCAAAAGAAAATCTCTTTGGATATTCTTGATTTGCTCTAAAACTCCTATTGGGACAAGAAGGGCTGAAAACATGAAAATTGGAATGGTTTGTAGTACAGCCTCTGTGAGAACTAGCCTTCCTGCTAGATTCAAAGATATGCTTGTCCAATTGCTAACTTTGTCCTTCATTTTATTTGTTACTGACTCGCAGACTTCCTTACTCAGAGGTTTATCAGTGATGGGCATTCCCAGATATTTGGAGGGAAGATGATCTCTTTGAAATCCAAGAATTCTGGAGCGATTTCTTTGAATAGAAATATCAGTATTGAAAAAGAAAACTTTTGATTTTGTGAGGCTTACCTTTGTACCAGCAGCCATTGCGAAATCATACATGAATTGTTTGAAAGATTTGGCTTCCTTGACTGTGGGTGTGCCCTGTAGCATAGTGTCGTCCACAAATTGCTAATGAGTTAAAGTGTCCCCATTCTGAGTAAGTTTGAGTCCCTGGATTCTTCTTTCCTCCTTAGTTGAATTGATTGCTTTTCCCAATCCTTACATCATGAGAATAAAGAGGAAGGGGGAGAAAGGATCTCCTGGCCTGAGGCCTCTCGATGGCCTGAAGGTTCTGGATGGAGAGCCATTAAGAAGAATTGAACAACTGGCAGTGGTAACCAGAGCCATGACCCATCTCATCCAATTGTGGTCAAAGCCATATGCTTTAAGAACTTCCCTAATGTAAGAACAACTTAGCTTATCATCAGCTTTTGTTATGTCCAATGGTATTATCATACCTACTTGCTTATTAGTCTTGAGGGAATGAACCACTTCGTGAGCATGAATGATATTATTGAGAATTTATCTACCTTCCACATATCCAGTCTGCTCCTCTGACAGGAGGGTTGGAAGAAGGGGTTTGAGTCTATTAGCAATGACTTTGGAAATGATTTTGTACACCACATTGCATCAAGTTATGGGTTTGAATCTATCTAGTGTCATGGCTTTTTCCGGTTTAGGGATTAATGCTATGAAGGATTCATCAAGCACTCTTAGAACTGTTCTTGGTTTTCTCGAGTCTTCCACCACATCAAGAATGTCATGTTTGACTGTTTCCTAGCATGTTTTGAAGAAGTCTACATTGAAACCATTTGGGCCTGGAGATTTCCCATTGTGCATCTCTTTGATTACTTCATTGACCTCTTCTTTCATAAATAGCCTGTTGAGATTATAAATATCTTCCCTGGTTACCAGTTTCAGAATATGATGAGTGAAGTTTTTAGTAAATTGAGATCTGTCTGCAATGGTCTCCTCTGCTATACTTTGAGAATGTTGTACCAGAATAGATTCCATTTCCTTGTGAGTATTTAGCTCTTTCCCTTGAGGATCTATGAGTTTTGTGATTCGATTATGTGCCCTGTGTTCCATGGCAAACTTGTGAAAGAACCTAGTATTTCACTCCCCTTCTTTAATCCATTGCAATCTTGATTTCTATCTGAAGGTTTCCTCGTATTGGCATCTATTGTGCCATTCTTCTTTAAGAGAGTCTACTTGGTTTTTCCTTTCCTCTATGAAGCCTTCTATGATGAGAATTCGATTAGTTTCCTGTAATTGTTTTTCCACTTCTCTTTTGGCTTTAAAAATGTTTCCAAACTCATATTTGTTCCACTCTTTGAGCATTCACTTGATGTGTTTGAGTCTTTGTTGCAAAAGGAACATTTTTGTGCCTTGGGTGGGCATGTCTTCCACCCACCATTTTCCAATATTAGTGATGAAGACAGGGTGGGCAAGCCAAACATTTTCGAACCTGAAAGGTCTGTTCCGTGGGGTGCCAATAAATGAAGCTTCCATCTAGATGGGCCAGTGGTCCGAGCCTCCGAAAGGGAGGATAAAAGCTGTCATGATGTGACCGGTGAGAAGGAGATCCTCTGAGATTATGAATCTGTCTAGTTTCGAGGCAACTTGGGAAGTTCCTCCTCTCTTGTTATTCCACGTGAAGGTACCATTTATTGTATCCATATCCACTAGTCTCATGTTGTTTAGGAAGTTCAGGAAGGCAATTGAGTCTCTTCGAAGTGTTCTGGTCCCTCCTTTTTTCTTTGTGAGAGATCTGATCATGTTAAAGTCCCCTCCCAGAATCCAGGGCATTATTGGGTGTCTCTCTCTCAACGCCTCTAGAGAGATGAGGAGCGTGAGTTTGTCTTCAAGAAGTTGAGGACCATAGAAATTTGTTATCATGTAACGTTCCTTGTCCCCCAAAGGTTGGATAACGATTGAAAGGTGGTTTCTGGATACCTCAACATCCAGGATTCCAAATTTTTGAGGATTCCATAGAGTGAGAATTCCCCCTACTGTATTATTTTCTTTGACTTCTAGGTACTCATATTTAATAAGCCATTTTCTATGCATTTCTCTGATTTTGTCTACTGAGCATTTTGTTTCCTGTATAAACACCATATCTAGTTTTTCTTCTTTTGTTCTATTATTGAGATTTCTTTGTTTTCTTTTACTTCAAGTCCTCTAATGTTCCAGGTTGTCAGCTTCATAACGATGGGTGTGTAAAAGAGTAATTGGTGAGATCTTTCATCCTACTTGGATTAATCATGAGTTTCCCACACTCTATCAACAGTTCATTTTGTCTCTTTCTTCCTCTTTTCTTGCCTGGGTTTTTGGTGGAGTGTCCTGACGTTATCTCCATTGATTTAACCCCTTTTTTTCCTGATTATCGTGGTTCCTTTTGACTCCTACGAACTTTGCTTGAGACCTTTAGAGGAATAGCTATTGTACTCTGTCAAAGTCCTCTTGTGGTAGAGAGTCAATCCCTTTTTTGGTTCCCTGCTCTAGAAACTTTTCTAGTTCAAGGTTCTCCCTCTCAAGAATCTCCTATAGGTCATGTTCCTCTGTACCTCCTTTGCTGGGGTCATCTCATGGTCCCTGTCGAGTTCCATAGTGCTTGGTAGGTTCTCCTTTTGTTCATTGTGTTCTTGTATGATTTCCATGCTATCCTCTTTTTTCTTCTCTGTATGATTGTCCTCTGGTTTCTTGTTCGTTCCATTTTTTCCCGCCTCTTCTTCTAAAATCTTGAAACTGTTATGACTTGGTAGCTTGTTTTCGCTAGGTTTCTTTTGTTACCTTTTTCCCCCTCCTTTCCCGCTGCCTCCCACTTTGGTAAAACTTTCAAGGTCTTTTTCTTTGTTGGTTTTCAGGTTGTCCTCCCTTTTGTTGAGTGGGCAGTCTTTGAAGAGGTGTCCATGTTCATGACATTTACCACATTTGAATGGGATGTGATCATATTCGACCACTTGTACCCATTCCTTATCATATACTTTTAGAATGACTTCATCCGAGAGTGCTCCCGATAAGTCCATTTCTACACATATGTGGGCGAAGGTGTATTTACCTCGCAGAGTCGCCTCTGATATCTTTATAAAATGACCTAATTTATTACCTATAGCTTTTAAGGATTCTAGAAACCAATATTATAAAGGTAAGGAGTATAATCTAATCCATATCGCGACCAATGTGAACGTTTCTCGCTCCAGAACAAAGTTCATCACCCAAGGTCCTCCTTCGAAAACTCTGTCTTTGTCTTCTAGGTTAGTGAAAACTACTGTGAAAAAACCCTTGGACCCAAGATGTAGATTTATTTCTCCCTTCGGTTTCTAGTTGTTTATTATCCATGTGTACAACGCTTTCTCCATGGGCCATATACCCATAAACTTACATATAACCGCATAAGTCGCCATGTGATCTATGTGCACCTGTAGTGCAGCATCATTTAAGACCACCCGGGGTTTAATGTTAGACTTGGGCTTACACGGTCCCATTGTAGATATGTTCTTAGTTCTCTTATTGCTGTCTCTAGATTTCGTTTCCCTCCTAGCTTCCTTGTGGGTCACTTCCTTGTGAAGGGATTCATTGCTTTCCAACTTTTGAGTACCGGTGGTCTTTGTCTCTACCTCCGTTGGTTTCCGGAAATTGTTCAGACTCGCCTCTTTGTTTCTGTTTGAAACCATGTTACTGTAAGAGGGAGTGGAGATTCCTTTTTCATGCCCCTCCATAGTTACCAGCTCGCTCCTGTCGCTCCCTGTTCAAAACCCTAGTCTCTTAGTTCAGTTTGCTAGTATTTCGAAAAGCCCCTAGTTTATTAATAATATTTCAATTACACACATTATTATATTTTGGGAATATTTTTAATAAAAAAACACAATAATGAAAAAGAAAAAATAAACGCATGCATGGAGTACATTGAGATATTTAATTAAATAAATATCTCAATATAAAACTAGTTTTTATTTCTTTCCTGAAAAAAGTAAGTTTGGTATAAAATTTATAACCAACCCAAATTGAAACATACAAACAAAACCATGCAATAAGGTTAATAAGGTTAATGTACTTAAAAAAAGAAATCAAACAATAACTTGATATTAAAAATATTACAAGATTTGAATGCTACTTAATATGATCGATTGAGTAGATTAATTAGTGAAAGCTAATGAGTTAATTAATGTGCTCTCATATCAAATTATAGGAAAAACAAAAATACAAAGTCATTTAATTAAATATGGAAAAAATTAAAATTAATTTGTAATTAATGGAAAATAAAATTAATTTTAATTTATAAAATATAAATCAAATAAATTATTTTTTTCAAATTATAAAAATAATTAACAAAGATAAAATTAATAAAAATACATGGAAGGTAAAAACGAGAGTTGTTTAACTTTTCTAAAATTACTGAAAATCATTGAAAAGAAAAGTCAATGAAAAAACATGGAAAATAAAAGATGAGAACTTCTGAGGATATTACCTACTGTATTTATAAGTAGAATGTTCATCTTTTCAGCATTTTGCCCATCATTGTTTTCTGATCAAAATTTAAAGTTTAAAGATGTGTATTTTGTTTATATGTTGAATGTTATGGCCTTGCTAAAATTGAATTATATTGCCATTTAATTCAGATATTTTATATGATTAAATGTAAATGAAAAAACTCTGGACGTGTTAGATGCTGAAATTTAAAGAAATTTGTCGATTTACTTTGAGGAGCAATGAACGATAATTTTTATTTATGGATAGAACAACACATGATTACAAGCAGATCACGAAAAAACGGAGGTCATTAAATCTGAAGCCCTGCAAACAATACACAACTATCTGCATATAGCATGAATGCCAAAAAAATATCGTGATGTAACAACTTTAGAGTCCACTCTCCTAAACAGAGGCAACTACAGAAGATAGAGTAACATGTCATTACATAAAAACTATTAACAACATCTTGGTTATATGTAAGAACTACCAACAAAATGGAAAGTGTTGGCATTAATCCGGGGAGCTGGTAAGATCATGATTCAGATTTGAGTGACGTGAATCAGGTGGACAGGCCACTATCGACATTGTCTGGAATTTCATTCTCTCGAGTCTCAATAGCCTTGGATGTATCTTTCAGTTCCCGCAGAACTAGCATCCCAGTTGGAAAGTTGATATGTAACACCATTGCATGCATTTAAGATTTGCATCCGTTACATGTACGTGGCTGAAGAATTCCATCAGATCATGAATTTTCTTTCAACACAAGTTCCAAATTCCAGTTTAATTGCTTGGACTGGTTGTAAAAGTGCTAAAGACTACGCTGAACAGATTTGGTAATGATTTGGGAAAGCACTTGAAGAACAAGTTGTTGGATATTCACTGTGAGTCTAAAAGGTTGATGGCTGAAGTTATAGACACATTATTTATGGAGTCTCCATTATGAAGATGGGTTCACCTTGGTGATTTGTAATAACTCCTGTAATGCCTTCCCTACCGGGGTTGCTCTTGGACAACCTGTTGAAATGTGATTTGAAATTTGCGAAAGGGTGTGGTGTGTCCAGATTCCAGACATCAAGAAGCGCAGCTGAAGTTGTTTAGAACATGTTTCAAAGATGTGTTTGTGCTTATCTCAACCTTCTCAGCAACTATCTGTTTTTCATTAGAGTAAATTGCATGTGTCCAGCTTCGAATGTTTGGCTTCAATGGCCTCTTTCATGTTACTATAGATGTATAATTGACATGCACTAGAAAGAGTTTGACTCTCATAAATTCATCCATAACATTCAATTCAAAGCGTTACTACATTCCAAATATGATTTAGATGTGTTAGTTTTCTAAAATCCAGTTCAGATTTAATGTCCAATAATTTTTTTCTAAACATAAATAAAATGATTTCTTAACACCGTGCATATCTATCTAATTTATTTGTCTTCCAATTAACATTACTCGATTTCAAAAAATGCATGAAAAATATAACAAGAATTTGTGGAAAGAAATGAAACAGATCCAGAGCTAGAAGTGTAGAAGTAGTAGGTTGTAGATCAATAACACCATTAAAAATGAAAATGAGAGTATAGGCAGCATGTTTTTTTAGTTTACAGAAGAGAACAGAAAACAGGAAAATGAAGATAACTATTATCTATAGACACCAAATTGAAACTATAATTTTTCAAAACATATATGTAATGACGAAGTTATAAATGTTGTTGTAGTAATATCAATGTAAAAAAAATGTAAATATTTTTTATTGACATAGTGTCAATAAAAGCATATTTATTGTTTTATCAAATTTGCAACAGAAAAAGTTGAAATTTTTCACTATCATGCTCATTTTCCTTTCAAGATTGGTCTCTTAAGTTTTGTGATATCACGGAGTCTTTTTTTTGAACAATGGCCAACCTTGCATTGACAGAGATAATACAAAGTGCTTATTATGCTTGTATAAAAAAAAAAAAATTGAAAAATTTTGTTATATGATTAAAGACTAAAAGTCAAAGAATGGAGTTGTTACCTGACAAACTTGCTAGTTGAGATTTTCTTTTGCTTGTTGTTGTGAATCTCATTGTCGCCATTTAGAGTGAAGATACCTTGAACTTGGAGATTGCGCAACATATAAATTATTGTTGTATTTTTCTACAAATATTCTTGGTAAGATATTTGGGCTAATGTTGGTAATAACTGCTTTAAAATAGTTTATTTCTAAGGCAACATGGTAATGTGTTGTTATCAAGAATTCTTATAATGCAGTTGATATAATGCAGAAAGAGAAGCGGAGTATTTTGTTTGCATTTAGTGCAAAATGTTGACATGTCTTCTATCATTACAGTTGATGAAATTGGGTAACTCTAAAGTGCACACACAGTTTCAAATGTTGTGGAATATGCATTTGCAACCAACAATGTTCCTTTCACCTACTAGAAAATAAAACTAGTGAGTAAATGTATAATGGAAAATAAGTAATTGTGTAATTAAAAATAAACAAATTATTGTATATGTAGTTACCTGGTTTTGTCTCTCAATTAGTTTTCTGAGTTCTTGTTCTATTTTAGTATTCAAATTTGTGACGAATGTGGCCTATGTTGTATGGAATGTTTTTTCCTTGAGGACTTTTCTTTTTGTTATGTTTTTGAAGAGCATAATCATTATTTCTCCATTTTTCTGAGTTCTTGTTCTATTTTAGTATTCAAATTTGTGACGAATGTGGCCTATGTTGTATGGAATGTTTTTTCCTTGAGGACTTTTCTTTTTGTTATGTTTTTGAAGAGCATAATCAATATTTCTCCATTTTGTAGTCTCTGTTCAATTTCATTGTAGATAGGCAACAAGTTTTCAAATACCTGTAGCTTTGACATAAATGACAGAAAGAAGAAATCATGTCTTTGCATAAAGACAATAAATAAAGATTCATAAAGCTTGTGGGTGAATGGTGTAAGGCAGAGCATCTTGCTGAGGCCATATCATCTTGACAACTTCCATGTTTATTTTGCAATGTATATTGTGTGCCAACTTTTTGAGTTGCTATTACAAGTGCTACAACTGTTACGTTTCTTTGCTTTCTCCCAATTAATTCATTATTTCATTTGGAAAAAAATTGTATTTTGTGCAGATTGGGCTGATGTTTTCTACAGTGCTTGTGTTGTCTAATAAATAAATGCGATCACAGTCACTACAATCATAATTTGTTTTTGGTAGAATCTAGAAATTTGTCACTGCAATTCCTTTTTGTGGCAATATCTTTTGATTATGTTTTTGGATGAGTTCATTTGGAAGAACCAATGTGATTGTCATCAATCCATTCTGATTTGTTAGAGCTACACCCAATATTTGACGATTTTTTTGTGCTTTATCAAGAAATGTGTTATAGACAACCATTAAATCACCATGGAATAATTTTTGAGTTTTGCGGATATTCAGTTCTTCAATTGATATTGCAATTGTCGATAGTGCATTTGTACTATGCACATATGAAAAAAATTAGAGTCAATTACAAAGAAACAATGTTGATGTGTATATTAGAATGTGACAAGTGAAAATAAGTGATAGGCATGGCTTCAACTAGCCTTGTTTTCTTCTTTGTTTACTTGTTTTTCTTGCTCCAATGTTTTATTGATTTGTTGTTCAGGATGCAGGTTGTTTGTTTCATTGCAATGATCATGAGTGGAAAATGGATAGTGATATTGGGGACATGAAAATCAATTCTATATATATATATATATATATATATATATATATATAATATGGTGAGATTGATATTAGAATAATATATGTATATACTTTCCTTTTGTGTTTTTGGTCGTTCGAGCATTGATCCATTTTAGCTATATAAGAGAAAAGGAAATTGCATTAGTATTTTATTTGGATATGGATATAATTGATGCTTGCAAAAGAAGAGTAATGAATGGTTAAGTTTCAATGAAATAAAAAGGGAAAGAAAATGATATTAATTGCAGATATGGAAAGAGTTAGATGTGTTTTGCGATTCATCTGCATGTACATGGTCCATTATGAGACATATTGTGTCATGATATGACCAATATGTATCTAGCTTGTAAATATTATAGTTGTTTGTTATGTTAGACCATACATGATCAATGAGTGATGTGTGCACATAGGCATTTGTATCTAGTAGGAAATGGAGGTTGTGGCTATGCATATAGTCTTTCACTATCTTTGTTCTAGCGTTATGTTCATGCATGTTAACATTGAAATCTCCTACGATGATTATTCATTTACTAATAGATATATTGCAAAAAAAAATTTCAAGAATATCTACCATATTCGGCAATGTGGCATAGGGCGTTGTGTAAACATTAACAATTGTAATTTTCATTCCATGTAGAATGATATATGTCATTAATGATTCTACATTGTCCTCTTGAAATTTCATATGCTCAACAATTGTTATATTTTGTTTCAAACATGTGAGCAATCCATATTTATAATGGCATGATATGCAATTAAATGTTTTGAACTTTTGTTGCAATATGTTTTGTTTCGAATGTGTTTCCTATAAACAGAGAATATCAACATCCATTAGATCATAGGCATTGAGGACATCATTGATATAAGTTTCTAGGTTACAAGTGTTTAGAGAGAAAACTGATGTGCATAAACGTTTATGCAAATATTGATAATTGTAATCTAGTTCCCATTTTGCAAATTGTCGTAGATAGTCCATTCCAGCTACTATTTTTTGCTTGACTTTGAAATTTTCTTTCGTTAGTGATTTTAATAGGAACAAGGATTGCATGTTTCTAACAAAAGACAAGGCTGTATAGACTAATCCATGACTTTGTATTCCAGTATGATCAAATGCAAGGTTGTCTAGAGTAAGGCCTTATGATCTATGGATTGTTCGAGCACATGCCAATTGAATAGGAAATTGTTTTTGTATTTTGATATAGCTTATTTTTTCTTGCGATGTTATTGCTTTTGCTATTTGCAATATGTGGATCCAATCTTTGGAAATGCCTTGACTATAGAAGTAAGCCAATGTTTTTGCTTGGAAATGCCTTATGTTTGCATTGAATAAGTTGATCCATTAGATATCAATTCCATTTTTTTGTATAGGCTTTAATGATTCCATCTGCTCCATTAAAAAGGCCATCTTGTGAATCGTAATTTCCAGCATATATCTCAACCAACATGTTTAATTTTACAACTATTTGTGAAGCCAATGTTGTTGTATGTAAATGGGAAGGAAATTTTCCATGGTTTTCTTCTTCTTGATCGATTGCATTGATAAAAATCTCATCTCCAAGAACAATTGACAACATTTTATTTTTGTGCAAAGCGACATCTTTATTTCTATAAAAAAGTTAGGGGAAAGAGGGGTCTATAGGTGCAGGTCTAACACAATTTCTATTCAAATATTGAAAATCATATTTTGTTTGAGTGTTTGTTCGCATTCTATTCAATACTGGGATTATTTTCTCATCTCTTTGACACATTGTAATATGCAATTCATAGCACTTTACATTTTCTTGCCAAAAGTCATATCGGACTAGTTATTTGTTGAGAATATGTGGTTCGAATATCAAGGAGTTCTGTATAGGTTGTGCTTGATAGAGATCACCACAGAAAATGATATCAACATTTCCAGAATATTTTTCTTGGACTTGTTTTATGTTCCTTAAGCGATCATCAATGCAAAACAAGAACCGACTTCCAAGTAGGGAAACCTCATCAATGAAAACTAATTTCAATTATTGGTAAAGTTTTCTAAGTGCATCCAATTTTTCATTGCTAAGTGGTGTGGGGGTAGACTTGTTAAAAGGCATAAGCAGTGTATAGTGGACTATTGTACCACCTGCATTATATGTAGCTTTGCCTGTGTATGCTAGTATCAAACCCTTTGGTTTGAAAGGATCAGTTCAATGATGTGCATCATAAAGTTGCATGAGCATTTGGAAGATAACTTTTGTTGTGAATGTTGTTGTGAATGTTTTTCCAGTTCCAACTCCTCCAATCAAGAATAAATATAGTGATTTGTACATGTCCATACACTTTTTCGTTGCAATGTCTTTGGTAATTGCTTCTTGTTCTCTATTGAGAATTCTTCCTAATCTATGATATTCTGCATTTGTGAGCAGAAATGGATGCTCTGATAATTGGAATCTGATATTTAGTTCTCATTTTCTTTCACGATGATGGGAATGTTGTAAATCTATTTCCAAGTCATATTTTTTGCTAATTGTTTCAGTGGTTCTTTTCCTTTTCATTGTATCAGTGGCATTTTTGGTGCTATTTTGGATACCTTGAATGGAATTTTATAAATCACCCCATAATGTGTTGATATTATAAGTGAAATTGGACTCATTTGTTTTTATTGTGTTTTCATGTAACATATAAGCAACTTCCCATAATAGCAAGTTTTTTATCCATGTACTTTCACTTTTTTCAAATGGCACATATAGAAAAATCTTTTCTCTACAATAGTTTTCATAGTCAGTGTGTTTTTTGTATTTCACGAATTGTATGACTTTTGGTTTTTTCTTTTTCCAAATGGGTGTGCCATTTTTTGTTGTACATTGAAACAAATTTAGCAAGGCATAAATTTTTAATAGCATTAGGTCGATTGATATAATAATCAATAATGGAACTACACATGACATTTTCGGAGTTGTCATCTTCCTATTTTATCAGGAACAATGAATTGACGATAAATGTACATTCGTCCACTACCGCTCTGTTTATGAATATGCATTCTCATGAACTATGATTCAATGGAAGAGAAAGTGTTATTGGACTTCTTGTTGACTTGAGATCTATTGGAGATTAGCAAAGCATTGCCCAATGAGCGTATCATTTCAATAGAATTTTTCTTGCTCTTTTCATGTTCTCTTCTTATCCTTTTAAATTCATTTGTCATTGATTTGTCAACTTTTGTCATGTAAAAAGTGCAATACAATGCATTTGCACATGCATTAAGGACAAATTGGACATCACTGTTTGCATTCCTTAGCCTTGGTATATTCGTGGAAAAGCTATTATTCCAAGTTTGCAAGAGTTTTCATTGCAATAAAATCATTGGTTGCTTCAATGTAATTTGTATTTCCAAAATGTAGTCAATTTTAGTTAAATTCACTTCATCCAAAAACTCATCAAATGTGTTGTTGCTATTATATTGTTCATTTTCCAAGATGTTATCTATGAATTTTTCTTTTTCATTTAATGTCTCATCTACCAATGCAATTGGTTCAAGAACTTTTGTGCTTCTCATCGGTGCAATTGGGAAGGTGTATTTTCAATGTGATTTTTTCCTCTTTTTTCAACTTCTTGTATGGTGGTGTTCATGTATTGTTGCAAGATTTAGATCAAGGTGATCTATGCTACAAGTAAAGTAATTGTTAATGAAGTTTTGAATGCCAGAATTACTATTAACTCCATATATTGGTGTATTTTTTACCCATAACAATCCATGCCATGTTCGCTTCCTCTATTTTGAAATTCAATTACAAAGTAGTAATCAACTATCTCTCTGAAGAATGTTTTTTCTTTAGATATCATTTTTAAGGCATTAATTCTATGTCTATAATAATGAGTACAACTTACTGTATTTTTTCTTCTGAGATAGTCAATGTTATAATCCTCTATTGTTTCAATATGTTTTCTTTTTCCCTCTTGCTATGTAATTTGGTCAATGTATTGACCAATGGAGCTCATCGATGTTCAGAACTTGTAAATGTGATGAAGAATGTTGGAGGGCTTTGTTGAAGTATCATGGAAAATATATTTTTCTTCATTTGTCTTAGGTAATCAGGATAACTTCTTATTTGCTTAAGATCAATGTAACCAATGTCACTTTTAAGAATATTGTCCAAGTTTGGTTTATATTTAACCTTTTTTGCTAGTAACTTTCTTCCTTTTAATTTTCCTTTTCTGATTCTTATTGAAATTCATGCAAGGACTTTTTCAATTATTATTTGAGATGTTTTGGAAAAAACATTGTTGTTTGGTGAGAGAAGTCACCACTATGGTGCATTAACTCCCATTGTGCAATTTTTTGGTAGCGAAATCTTTCTACAATGTCACCATCACGTGGGTCTCAAAAAAGAGGGATGAAAAGTTCATTTCTCCTACATATTTGTCTCTGAAAATTCCAAGGGGGCGTTGGCCTTCACCTGGAGAAATTTCAATCAACTTGTCTTCTAAATCATGGATGCATTGGGTTACTATGTATCCGTGCACCAATGTTTCAGCTGTCATTTCATTTTCTGAATCACTAGTTGCTTGATCTTTGTCTTCAATGTCACTATTTCCAATTGGAGTGTTTGAGGTAGTTTATTGTTTATGCTATCCCAATTTTTATTTATGTGTATGTTTTCAACTCTATAAAGGTGTCGAGAAATGTTAGGCCCTTATAATACTAGTGTAACCCATTATTTTTATTAGTACAAACCCCTTATTATATTGTTGTACCCATGTAGTCCCCATATTGTTACTATTGTGCCCCATAGAAGCCCCTATGTTATATTGTGCCCTACATTATATGTTGTCGGCTCTGATTATATTTATTGGACCCCTTAGGACTCCTTATATAGAGGAGTATTGTTGTACACCAGAATTTATGAAAGAGGAAGGAAAGCTGAATCAAGGCGTTGAATCTAGATCTATCTTTGGAAGCTGTTCCATACATTGGTACAAGCTGTGGTTCTAGGTTTCGCTCCTCCAAACAGGGTCATCGTTTGTTCGCTTAACTATCCTTATTGAGTTTCGGAGCTAAGAAAAGAAACCCATTTGAGAGGAAATTGGTGGACATTGGCTCCAAATTCAATCCTGTATCGCTATATACGGAGATTATAGTCTTGTGGAGGGAAGTTGGATTTTTGAAGACCCCCGAATAACATTCTAAACAGGTGACTGGGGAAATCGTCATAACTTTCTCTTTGAGTCGGATTGAATTTAGTAAGAAGTTACATAAGGGGATGGACGTAAGTTTCTTGGACATTTTTTAGGATCCAAACGTTGAAACAGTTGACACATTGGTTCACATCGTAAAGTTCGCTTAACTGAACTAGTCTATAATCAGGTCACCATGGGAGACTTGGCATAACTCTTCCTTGGAGAATCTAATTTGGATTAGACTAGTGGCATTGGAAAGTGGACGCAAAGGGCTATTGCAGGTTGTGATTTTAGAATTGGAAGATCCGAAATTACAGAGTTATATTCATTTCAAGATCAAGCTACTAAAATCAAGAAAAAGCGAGATGAGGAAGTTTGATGGCAAGGATCCGGTAAATTGGATACTACAGATGGAGAAATAGTTTGATTTAAATGGTGTACCACTATTTCAAAAGGTATGCATTGCATCTAATTATTTAGAACTGAATCAATTTTTATGGTATAAAGGGCTTTGCTCTCGTAAACCACTTGTCACATGGTCAATTTTCACAGAGGAAATGATAGCACATTATGAGGATACAAAGAGAAACTTCTTCTTTAGCAAATTGATAAATCTTAAACAAAACGGTTCAATAGAAGAGCACATTGAAGACTTTCAAAAATTGAATAGAAGCGTAAATTATATTCTAGAGAAGCAAAAGATTAATGTCTTCATAGGGACTTTAAAGGATAACGTTCAACATGAGGTTTGTTTTTGGGAACCTGATTCATTGAAGGAGGCATTCGAGTTGGCAAGAAAAATTGAAAGAGAAATTATGAAAACAAGGAATCCCACCACTCATGACTATAATTATGGAAGTGTCTCTTCTCCTAGCCTTCCATAATCTACAAGGCTTACACCACAACAATTGGAAGAAAAAAGAGAAAAAGGGCTTTGCTACAATTGTGATAGAAAATGCACTAAAGGTCATAAGTGTGCTGAGAAGAAATTATTTTACATAGAGTATGAAGAGGAGGAAAAAAATGATCAAGAAGTGAAAGATCACATCAAGAACGAAGAAATGAATCCAACCATATCTTGTAATGCATTGGCTGGAATTACCACTCAAACTATCTAGATAGAAGGACATATAAAAAAACAAATTGTTCAAGAAGTGAAAGATCACATTGAGCATCAAGAAATGAATTTGACCAAATCTTGTAAAGCATTGGAAGAAATTACCATTCCTCAAACTGTCAAGATAGAAGGACATATCAAGAAGAAAAAGGTTGGAGCAGTGAAAGATCACATTGAGCATCAACAACCAGTTCTCCAACTTTTAAAGGATAACACCACTTTGGTGCAAATTAAAATGAAACAATAGGTAGATCAACATTGTAGTGAAAAGTGTTTTGATGTAGGTGATTGGGTATTTTCACTGCTACATCTCAAGCAAGCTATTTATGAGAAGGAAATGTTGGCAATACTACATGCACTTAAGAAATGGTGACCTTACCAAATGGGAAGACACTTCAAGGTAAAAATGGATCATGATAGTCATAAATAATTTTTAGAACAAATATTATCTTTAGAAGAAGAGAAAAAAAGTGTCACAAATATGTTGGGTTATGACTTTGACATCATCTATAGAAAAGGGAAGCAAAATTTTGCTACAGATGCACTCTCAAGAAAGGATAAGGATGTGGAAGCATTGTTTGGTGCTATTTCTATTATCCAACTAGATTGGATAAACGAACCAAGGGATGAATGGAAGAAGGAAGAAGAAGTGTAGACACTCATTCAAAAGCTGCAGAAGATCTCAATTCAAACAATACTGCCCAAACTTGAAGAGGAAGGAAAAATCATATTGGAACCTAGAGCAGTCACAGAAACAAGAACCCGATAGCTACGAAATCAATCAATTTCAGAGTATCTCATCAAGTGGAAGAACTTTACCCGTTGAAGATTCCACATGGAAGGACAAGAATTTTATACAGAAGCATCAAGAACTACTGAAGCGTTGAGGACAACACTTTTTGAAGGAGAGGGGCATGTTAGGCCCCTATAATACTAGTGTAACCCATTATTGCTATTAGTACAACCGCCTTATCATATTGTTGTACCCATTTAGTGCACATATTGTTATTATTGTTCCCCATAGAATACCATTATTGTTATTATTGTTCCCTTACATTATTATTGTTATTTCGTCTCTAATTATATTATGACCCCTTAGACTCCTATATATAGAAAGGAGGTATTGTCATTTGTATCGTCCAAGAATTTTTCATTTGTGTAATGTAAAGGAGGTTGCCCCCTCGAAGAGGTTGAATTATAAGGCGTTGATCTATCTTTTATGTCTTTTTGTGAGCTGGTTTTATAACAAGAACATAGTTCCTTCATTGTTGTCATGACAATATGCACACAAACTTTTCCTATTTGAAATGCATTTTTATATTGTAATCGTCTTTTCAATGCAACAACAATTATTGTTGTGCTTTCCATAGATTGTGGCAGTGTAGCTTGAACAATTTCTGTTTGGACAAGAACATTGATGATCGATCTTGTTAAACCCATTTGTGATCATTTGTGGCCCCATTGTCTTATTTTTGCAAATGCAATTCTTAATGTTACAAGACATTCTTCAAGTTCTGAGAGTTTGGCTACAACTGACAATGGTTTGTTTCACCTAATGTTCTTAGGTAAAACAAACTATGGAAATTTTCCATTTCGAAGTGTTATTTTGCAAACCTTGAATATTAATTTGTTGGGCATATTTCTATGATATTTAGATAAATTTACATATATTTGTTTGAAGTATTTTCCAATCCTCTCCATATTCTTGTGAAACTGCAATTGTTTACATATTGGACATTTTTCTCAGGTGTGTCCTCTATGTTGTCTAGGTAAATTGTTATAGGGTTTTTCTTGGATAAGAAATTATGTTTATTATGTGATTTTTGTTTGCATAAATTCTTATATTTTTTTGTCTATAATTGTGCTAGTCGTTTTAATATACGCACATTAACCCTATTATTTCTATCTTCTATCATTGGCGCAATACCATATTGCAATTTGTCTTCATGCACATGTGCATTTTTTGACACAGGTCCATGTTGTGTGTGCAATGACGTTGTTTCTATTGGAAGAATTGGACAATGTACATTGCTTATGTTGTTATGTCCATCTATTGACAAAGGTGTGTAATGTCTATAAAGTGAATCTATTTCAAATGACACTATATTGTATGTTTGACTTGAAAAGTTATTCTGTGATTTTTGTTTGCATAAATTTTTATATTCTTTTGTCTGTAATCGTGCTAGTTGTTTTAATCTGCATACATTGACCATATTATTTCTATCTTCTGTCATTGGCATAATACCATATTGCAATTCGTTTTCATAAACATGTGCATTTTTTTGTACATAGGTCCATGTTGCATGTGCAATGACATTGTTTCTATTAGAAGAATTGGATAATGTACATTGCTTCTGTTGTTATGTCCATCTATTAAGAGGTGCGTAATGGGTGTGAAGTGCATCTATTTCAAATGACACTATATTGTATGTTTGACTTGAAAAGTTCTTGCATTGGTAGTAATTGACAATTCTCTTAGTTACAGAGAACCATTCTTCTATGTTTATTTTGAATAATATCACTACCCATTGCAAATAAAATGGCCCGCCTTATATTCCACCTTTTTCAAATGGCATTGCCATATTGATAAGGTATGTTTTCCAATATGCAACCTTTTTTTGAGTTTTTATGACATCTTTTAATAGATATTCTTGTACACAATGCAATGCAGTGTTTGCATTGCAAATGATTGAATTGCAGAATGACTGCAGAATGTAAAGTTTTAAGATTTCTATGTCAAATTCAGGTGCAATCAAATGACAAAGTTCAAAGAAAATTCTATCTCCACAAATGGATATAGCATTTGTTGCTTTATGCAATCTATGGCCTTGCATTTTATCATTCATTATTTCCCAATAGGTTTGTAGATCTTTGTAGGGAGGAGGAACGTATTCATTGCATATTACAATTGATTAAGCTATTTTTTGTACAACAATTGTTCATAGTGCCCATTAGACGGGTTCTCATCATGGAACAATATATGCAATGAATTTTTCGTTCGTTTGAATTGAATAACAAATAGCTTTTTTTTTTGTTGATGACCAAATTCCTATTCATAGAGTTGAAAACATACACATAAATAAATAATTTAAGAGATGGTAGGAAAATTATTCTTGTAGTTGAACGATACTATTCATTACTAACCAAAATAAAATTAAATTCTAGTGAATTAACCTAAATAAATGTATAAACATTGATAGCATGAGACATATTCATCTTAAAATCTAAAACACATAGAACAACACACTGGAAAAGAAGTTACAATTACCAAACAGCACAAAAGGAAACCAGAGACAAGAGAAAAGTACAAATATTGCAAGAAGCCATACCTTCAATAAGCTGCACAAATGCTACAAATGTTCTTTCGCAACTAGTACCTGCTACCTCTATTTTTTTGGTGATTTCGCTCAATGCGAGCTTTGCTATGTCATGAAATCAATACTGTAATGACCTAGTAAGTTCCAAAAATGAATGGCTAAGATTGAGTGAGTGCAAGTTGTAAACACAAATCAATGGTCATTTTTCTTATCACAATAAATATGCACAAGTTACTCATTGGCTATTGCATAATAAATCTCCATAAGATACTCAATATGTTTTGAGACAGTTTAAACAAATGAGTAAACTCTATTACTGGAAAGAAGCTTAAATATATCAATTAAGTAGGAAAAAGGAATTAAGTATATGACATACTCTCATAACAAGAATAAGCTTCAGATGTATCAAGCACATCATCAAGATGTGCTCAAAATTGGTGAATTGAGCGAAGCTTCAATTTCTGTAGTCCTTATGGCTTATAATCTTGTAGTAAGGCTGCAAATGTCATAATGTGTTCTTTTCTCATGGTACATTTTTATTGAAACTACACATACATGTAGAACATCAGTTAAAATATGAAATTTGAAATTTCATGAAATCAATTATTACTCATTTAAGTAACTTTAATTTTCTTTTCAATTTTTAAAATATGAAGTTTGAAATTTCATAAAAATGAGTTATTATGATATTGGAAATTTTAAATTAGTGATTTCATTTAATTCAAGTATTTTTTAATTTATTTTCAATTATTAGAATTTATAATTTTCTAAAATTAATTATTATTAAAGAGATGAATGATTATGTAATTATATCTATATCTATATAGAGAGTAAATATATGTATTATATATTGTAAATATGTTACTTATTATATAAACTACAATATATAAAAAAATGCATAACATATATAATAAACACAATACACCTTCTATATAACTACATGTATAACGCAAAACAATAAAACATAAATAGTCATGAAGAGACCACATAAATGGTAAACCCACAGCCCACCAATCAATCTTTACGATGCGATATTTAATACATATTACAGGGCGGGCTTGCTATACAAATTCCCGATCACAAAAACTATTCAAAGGTTAATAAATATCGCAATGAGTTTTACCATCACATTGTTTATCACTCAAATCCCGCATTGATCAGTCCGCCCAGATCAAATCACAGGGTTTCTGCCGATAACTCATACCATCGCTGGGCCGTGAGCCGCTATCGTCAATTAACGTTAAATTTTATTTAACGATAATCACCCGAGGGTCTGTAGGTCCAGGTCTCATTAACTTATTTCTATTTTCGTCATCTTCATTCATTGGTAATAAAAGCATCAATGATATTAGATGCATTTATAGATTTACGGTTGAAGTAATGTGGACTTGATGTGAGATAGTCTAATTTGGCTCTCGTTTTTAACTTCTTTCATGAAATTTGAACTTGCCATCTCATGAGCTAAATTTCACACAATCAATTAATCTACGCCTTATATATTGTAATTAAAATTTATTATATTTTCTATATATTTTGATCAGAAACAATTATATTAATTTTTTTATTTAATAAAAAATATTAAAAAATCCAAAAACCTTTTGTCATTTTATTGAAGATAATTGATTACACGATATTTCAAAATGTCTCCGCGACAAAGTGATGAGAAATACCAGTTGCTAACGGTTGAACATGTTACCCTGCAATGTTACCCTGCAAATAAGTTGATGTGGATGAAGCGCAAACGCCTTTGCACCATACTCCTGTCAGCCCGTGAAGACGCGGAGTATTTTCCCACAGTTTCCTGTGAGTGAAAAAAAGGACACCACTAGAGCTCAGCCACTGGCTTTTTCGGTCAGCCAACAATACGTATACATGAACGGGAGGAACCATAAGTAGTGATCCAGAGGCAATAAAGACCAAAGAAATGCAAGGAACCATAAATAGTAACCGAGAGGAAATAAGGAGCAAAGAAGCACATTTATCTCATTTAATTGGCATTTATGTGTTTGGACACAAAGTGGCTATACGGTTAAGTGCTCTGAAATATATTGGGAGAATCACTTTATTAAAGTCGGAAATCTTTTTAGGACACTGTATTATTAGATTTCTAACTCTTTGCGCTAAATTTGTTTAGGAGAATTGCATTCATCACCTATCGTGAGTCATTCTACTTGGATTGATTAAATTAAACCTAAACGCTCATTATTTTGAGAAGACAAGAAGCTAAGCATCATTGTGACTAAAGATGATGTGGAATATTTAGCACCTATTTCAAGTCAAAAATCATTTTGTAACACTTTTAAACTTATATAAGTATATAATTGAAAGGTTATTAATTTTAAAATGAAATATCCACATTTATATTTGATATTTCACATACTATTATAATAACATCAATAATATTCAGTTCTATGTTTCCATTTAAAATCATTTAAAGTAGAAAATTATAATTATAAAATATCTATTTAAAATGATATATACTAATTTGCTTTTTAAGAAGGGCCAAAAAAATGAGCAGAAAAACTTGAACTTTGCTTTTTAAGAAGGCCAAAAAAGATCGAACAGAAAACTAAACTCCTTAAGTTTAAATATATATAAATAATTATTTTAAAAGAAATTTAACTTTAATCTGTTTAGACATTATTTCATATTATAAAACTATCATTAATCAATCATATGTCAGTTTTTATAAGAAATTTAAACTTAATCTAGTTTATACATTATTTTATATTATAAAACTATCATTAAATCAAATCATAATGTCAAATGGATGGCTCCTATATATGTAATTAAATTGATTCTTAGTTTCATATTCGTAAATAGTTATAGATAATACATTGAAAACTGAACAAAACTAATATTAATTAAAAATAAAAAATAAAAAATAAAAAAATATTGCAACATGTAAAAAGTAATTTAAGAGTGTTAAGGGTATTATATATCACAAACTTCTTTCTTAATTAAAAGAATTGTCAAGTTTTGTCAAATTGTTCATTATTATCGGGTAGACATTTCCAAACTATCTAATAATAAATACATATCCATATTATTTAAAAAGTAATTTAAGAGTGCTGAGGGTATTATATTTCACAAAATTCGAGCACTTTCTTAATTAAAAGAATTATCAGAATATTCATTGTTATCGTGTACACATTTCCAAACGATCTAATAAACACATATCCATATTACATTTTTGCCAAGGCAATGTACCAGAAAACAATCCAAGGACAGAACAAGTATGCAGAAAACAATCGAAGGACATAACAAGCATGCAAGGATGGTTGGAATAGTTCCTCAGGGACATCTCGCATATGGCCTCGGCCACCATAGCCTTCGTGGTGACCGCAGTGACCGCAATCGCCATACCTAAGACCAAAAATTCGGTATGAAAAATTTTTAACCTAAAGTTAATAGGGTAGAAACCATCCAATTTTAGCCAGAATTTTTGTACCATAGAATCTCAAGTAATGATTACTAAATAAGAGTCTTACCCTTTTGCATCAATCATAAATTAACTAAATTTAAAGTTATAATTGTAAAAAAAAAAAAAAAAAAATTATAGGTTCTAATGTCCACTTTATACGTTATTTAAAAAATTTTGGTGAACATGAATTTAATTAAAAGGGTCAAATATTTTTGAAATACGTTAGCTTGTGATAAGGGATAATAAATTAAAATTAATTATAAATATAATTCATAAAAGTCTTAATTGTGTAATATAATATAATTATAATTATATTATTTAATTATATACATTAGTTATATAATAACATATAATTAAGATTTATATAAAATCATAAATTATAATATGATAAATGTAATATATTATTCTATTATTACTTTTATTTTATATATTGAATTCATTTAATTTATAACATAAGAAGAATAATATATAATAGAAAATAGAATATAATATATTTTATTACATTTAAATTATTTTCATTATATTATTAATAATAATATATAATTTAATATAATCATAATGAAATGATTGAGTAGATTTAAAATTAAAGAAAAAAAGTATTGAAATAAATTTAATTTATATTTATGAGTAAGTATTTATTTATATATGTATAGATATTAACTTGTAACTAATTTATCCTAGATGCGGGTGTTTAGTACAGTCATAACGCCGATGGGACAATGGTGGGAAGAGAACAGCTGCCACTTGCCAACCCTGTATAGCATATATACGAACCAGGCGATGGATAAATATTGGAATGTGGGCATCGATGAGGTTAACAGAATTGTTGCAGACAATCCTAAATACACATTTACCTCCGCACGCTCTGAAATGTTCGGGCTCCCGACTCTCATGAATGCCAGAGTTATGGTGGATGAGTCTCGAGGTAAGGGAGGAGGTAATAATACCAGCCTCCGCCATGGGTTAGATCTGGTGACGTTTTTGTTATGCTGGGTGGAGGTAATGAAGCTGGGTTCTTGCTTGGTTATTCCGAAGAAGCCGCCTCAACCAGTTTCCTCGACGCTCTCTGTTGCTTTGGGTTCTCGTCAGTTTGAGTGCTTGGCCGGCCTGCGCCCTCCTTCTCTAGTTGCTCGACTGGGTGTTCACAAAGGGGCCGTTGTTGTTGTTTCCATGCCTCGACTCTATCAATGGATGATAAGCTGACGAGGTACCCCACAGAGGGCGCCCTCCAGCCCTTCTTCCTTCCCTCCCTCCGATGAATTCGTTTCTCGCGGAAGAGGCCACATACTGAGGCCCAATCAAATCCTTGAGCCCAATTCTCCTGGCTCCTCGTCCTGGCCCTTCTTTGGCTCTGCAATCTTCTCGTTTAACAACACTTTGAATTGCCCTAGGATCACTACTCATGTCTCAGTGCTCTTCTGCGAAGAAGCACAAGAAGAGGGAGAGACCAGCTCTCCTCAGGCGGATCCAGGCTCAATTGCTATGCTGAATCCTGGTTCTCCGCAAGCAACGGCGATCCCGGCGTGAAACGTCAATGAAGCGGGGCTGGAGCCAACTGCCCCAGGTTTGACTGTGAGTAATGTCAATTCAGCGGTATTGGAGCGAGCAGGCCTAGATCCGAATGTGCATGAGGATGTTCAAGCTCAGGACCGTTGAGACGTGGGATGGTGCAAAATCGTGGAGGAGCCCCCAAACGCCTACTTCTTGCTCGGCAGCTCTGTATCAGGTTATGTGGCCCAGTATAGAGATCTTTTTATTTCAATTGAAACGTTTTGTAATAGTGGTTATGTCAAGGTTCAATTCACATGCTTTTTTGGAAATGTATGTAAGGTGGGTCTGCATCCTCTCTGTCTATGCTTGTAAGGATCCCCTACATGGGATAGCAAACCTTCTATCTAGTCCGAATTCTTAGTCTCGTTCAAACTCTCTGTCTTGGACAATTTTCAGGTTCAAACTGCCTCTCCTTCTGGGCAATTGTTTCGTACGACAGTCACGATGTAACTTTATACTTTTTATGTGAATAATAGAATAGTATTACTTAGAAAAAAAAAACTTGTAACTAATTTAAAATTGTAATATTAAATAAAATGAAATTAGTTTAAAATTTAAAAATAAATATATGAAAATATACAAATATAATATTTATTGAAAAGTGTGTAAAGACATGAAGATTGTATAGGGATATGCATTGTTTCTTTCAAAAAATATGAAATAACAATAATAGTATTTATTGAAAAATGTGAAACGACATTTATTATGAGTACTTTATTTTATGAATTTAAAAGTACTTGGAGCACTACCATGGTTAACCATGAGTTTTTATCCACCATTGAGAATGTGCCAAGTAAGTACCTTTAACTCAAGCAATGCCACCTCAACTATGTGGTATGATGTCATCTCCTAAAATTTGATTGGTTCTAATAAAGTGAATTTTGATTGTACATATTCCTTAGGAGGCTCATTTTTTACCTCAAAATTCTTCTAATGGAAAATGCTTCTAAAAACCGTACAGATGATACTCCATTATTCCAAAATTTAAGTTCTCCAACTCATAACCTTCAACTTTTGCTACCTCCAAGTTCTTGATTTTTTAGGATCCCACTTGCAAGGAAAGAGTAGGCCAGGGTACTTTATTCTTCCTTTGTGATACTACTAATAAACATTTGGCAGGATGATATGCAACTTCCTACATGACCAACTTATCTGCGACATACCTTAGCAACAAATGTGATGACTTATGGAAACTGAAGACCTTGAGGTAAGTGCCATATAGTGAAGAAAACCAATTGGTAAGTTCTAGGACCAAGTCCATAGCCTCACGAGACATGAAATGTGGCTCATCCTCAAAAATCATTTGGTATAATACTTTGAGGAAGTGGTCTACCAGGTTTTCCATCACTCTTATGTAACTACACTCTGAAAGAAAATTACAATAGATATGAACAACAAGATCTTTGGCTGTCCAATTCTATCTCATGTCGGGAAAATAATTTTGAGCACATATCCCAACCAATAGATATCTATACATTTAGAATCTAACTCACTTTCCCTTTAGTGGATTCTTTGTATTCACCACATTGGTCCTAAGTTGTTGAGCCAAGAGATCTAACCAGTTAAATACCTTCCCCTCCTTGAAAATATGATGCAACATGTAAATCCAACCTTCAAACAAGGTTTCAATACTCTTATGATAATATATTTGGCAACATAATACAATCAGGTACTACAACACCTTCCTGACATATCTAGCCTTATAAGTATTACTGTATGTTTGGTGGAAGTTAGGTGGAACTTTCACCCAAGTCTTCATAACATCCTTGGTACTTAAATAGTTGGAGACTACATAAAAATGTGAATCCATATATGCTTCTTGCTTATGAAAATGATAAATTGAGTTTATATCATGTACAAATATGAAGCAAGCCGATGCCTGCTGAAACTAATGAGGGTCATGCTCTTAGTATCCAAGTGCGACATGATCCATTTAGTGACATCTTCACAAGGGAGGAATGGGAACCAGCAAGAAGCTCTATGAAAACCTAACTGCTGGATGTTTATGTACACCTATCTATCCTCAAGATCTACTTTATATTTTGTAGTTGTGAATGTATCCTCGACTATATGCCATGTAATATTTGATTCCTTTTCAATGAAGAGTTGAGTATCTGATAGAATAGGTATGGTAACGAGAGTACTCTCAACCACTTCATCAATACTCGTCAATATTGTTTCTTTTAAGGTTGACCTCTTAGGAGGCATGATGATAGCCACTGATGAAATATAAATGAGCTTAAAAACCTACAATACATGTAACCAAAGGATGGACTTAACGAAAAGACTAATTAGTTAAGAATATCATTTCATTAACTGATATTAAAGTAGCAACACACTAACTAATGAGAAGGATTGCACAATTTCTAGGCTCTGGGAGGAGAACTAGGCTATTGAACTACACACTATGCAGTTTTAGTAGGCAAGGGTGGAGCTTGAGGCTTGAGACTTCGCAATGCACAGTCTCATGTATGAAAGAGAGGGAAGATATTGTGCATTGCGCAGTATCATAGGCCAAGGTTGAGGAATGAGTCTTGGCACTACACAATACATAGCTAGGAAATCCAGTTATTATGCTTTGTGTCGTCTCATAGGCTAAGGATGAGGCTTGATCCTTGAAGATGTGAAATGCACAGTTGGAAGGGGTTGCAACTGCTCAAAGAATTGTGTATTTTTGTAGGGGAAGGAGAGAGGAAAAATTCAAGATATGATTTTGTGGTTGGATAAATTGTATATCATCCTTGAGGAAATTTATATTAGTTAATAACATGGGCCAGAAAAGCTCATGCAAAAGGAAAAACATCCATGCAGAAAAAGGCTCAACAAAAACCATGGCTAAGAAGGTGATGTGACACTTGTAAAAAATGAACAACAAACTTAAACAAAACTTGTACAAACTAATAATAATAGAAACAATGTCTACCATTAAAAGGGACGAGAAAAATATCACTCATAGAGGAAAACATGACAAAATCTACACAAAAAGCAGTAAAAAATGACACATGAAAAACTTACCCCGAAAAACACTACAAACCAAGACGAAAGATCCTTATCTCCTTGGGAAGTCTATAGCTCCAATGTTGAGTGCGAAAATGAGCTCTACAAGAATCTATTATATACATCTAGCCCCAGTGGGGTTAGGATAAGGTTTATGACACACTTGCCTAAAATCAAGGAAAAAGTGGCACTTGTCCAAAATCGAAAATATAAATGTTGTGCCACTTTTTGAATAATTATTGTGGAATCCCTATTATGTAGGGATGAAAATTAGCTTAATCTAGGAAACTAGGTAGTCACACTGGAAAGAGGAACTGCGAAATTCCAAACAACAAGGAATTGTGTCGTTCATTGTCTATGTGTAGTTTTGATCCTCTAGGTATAGTGTTCTTTTCAATGGTAGTAGATTGTGCAGTTCCTAGAGGGAAGATCGAAATTTGGTGCAAGATTAGGCAGGAATGGGCTTGTGTTAAAACATTTTTTAGTTATAATCTACAATAGTTTTTCATCATCAAGATAACTCAATCAATTCATCACAAAAACTACATGAAAATAAAAGCAACTCCAATGGAAAAAAACTAGATGATTACTTGGCAACTGCAAAAGGTAAGCTCTCATGAACAGAAGGGAGGTTCCAAAATCAAGGCATATACAAAATTTTGCAGGGGATTTTTAGCAGCTACAATACCTTCCAAACCTAAACCCCCCCACTTACCAGGATGTTGATCGATATCCTTAGGAATATTTTGGTGGTATTGGATCACCATCATAGTGTCAAAAAAACCAATCCCAAATGAATCCAAAGCAGGGAATCTCCCATTAATTAAACTACCCCTCAACTTTAGTAAAGTATCTAGAGTTATAGTTATATCTTATTTCCTTTGACCTTGGATGGTAGGTGATTGACACTCCCTCGCTTCTACATTCTTAGAGAAATTGTACAACGAGATCCCACTATGGTGCTCAATGACTTTGAGAACAATCCAACACCCCAATTTCCCCCCTTTTCGTTGGTCATTAGGACCAACATACCACAACATCATCCTCATTTCCCTCTTTTTCTCCCTTCCTTGATCAACATCAAGATGTCCAAACTTGAACTCTCACTTTGTATTACTACATCTATGACACAATTTATAACTAGTAGGTTTATTTTAGTTATACATACTAATTAGATTAGCTAGACACTTATCTAGGTTGCAAATTTTCTTCCCCTTTCTTTATCTTACTTTTAACATTACCTAGGATATGAGTTTTCACTCAAATATTGTATCTAATCGTAATTATCTACAATTTGAACATTATAAATAAATTACACTTTACATAGTGAATTTTAGTACATGAGATTAGGATTGCCCATCCACCATGTTTTGATATTAGTAGTTATGAGACTTATAGGCTATACATTGAAATATCATTGACATATACAACAACCAATAATAATCCACATAGTAGAAGAAACTATATGAAACAACAACTAGATGAATTCCACCACAGTATGATGACAATGTCTCACAACTCCAAAATCAATAGATCATGTTTAAGAGCTTAGAAAAGTAAACAAAAAGTATCTACAATAGACTAGTTTTCTGTTGAGTAATTCCTAAATAACAGTGCATGAAAAAAATAAATACACCTTTACAATAAGTATTAATTTCCTTCAAAAGACTAAATTAATCAATAACTAAAAAAAACTAATCCTAAACCTAGTGGACAATATGCCTAAATTTGATAAGACTACTATCACTACAAGACTACATTATTGCAACTTGTAAGGTTCACAATTTAAAGTCATAAAAATAAATAAAAATAAAAAATTCAGAATCATGAAAAGCAATCTATATCTATACGAAATTGCCTCATTAAGATTGGTTATAATAATCCAAATTTTAATCTTTCTCTAAAAAAATTTAACCCTCGTAGAACAACCTTATTCTCTTTGCCACATGTCATCAACTAGTCTTCTTGCATGGTATACCTCAGTCTATATCAGTTTCCCATGCATTGACACCTGATTAATTTCTATATTTGTTCAATTGTTTGAATTCATATTTCCAACTAACACAACCCTAACCCTAACGTGTGACAACTTTACATATTCAATTGAAACAAGAAGTCAAAACAAAACTCATCCTACATCTAGAATATGTACGCACAATTTATTTATGAAGAGTATCAATCATAAAGAGGGGGAGAGTTATGAAAACTATGTAGACTAAGCAACCAATTTTTTTAGGAAAAGAGATAACTTATCCAACTTGTCACTGCATATTGCATGTTTTCAATGCATGCAAGAAGAACATTACTCTCTAGCTCCCTTCTTTTCCAATCAGGTCTTATAGTAAACTAGATTAAAAACTAATATGTCAATTGAAAAAGGATCACATATGTAACTTTGATAACTTTTCCTTTAAGGATATAATGTAAAATAAACTTTGCGCAAACCAAGGAATTTTATAAGGATTTATTATTTTTTCAATATATAGTATTGTAGGCGACTATTTTGGTTTGAAAATTCACGCGCTTAGAATGTAGGCAAATATTCAATAAAAAACATGTAATTTACTATTAAAATCAATATTTTTTGTTAATTTCATCCATTCAATCATATATATATAAAAAGTAGGTGAATTTTTAATGGAATTGGTGAATATGTTTTTCAAGAAATGACTAAAAAATAGACCATTTGCGAAATTTCACCCCTAAAATTTTCCTTGGCACAAACCTGGCCAACTCCATCTATGTTGAAGGTGTTCACAAGCTGATTTGGATTTGTGTAGTCTCTGTATTAAAATAAATAGAAATAACAATTCTTAGAAGTTCTAACTAAAAGTAGGATAGAAAGTAGATTTAACTATTTTAAACACGTATTATTACTTAGTCCAAAATAACTACTTAATACTCATAAAATCCATTTGCTAGAGAAATAACAACTAATTTCTTTAATTTTTAAGGACAAAAAGCTAAAATAGATATGTAAGAATGTTGCATTAAGAAATTTCATACATTTATTTATGTACCTCAACCTAAATTCCACTTCATCTTGGTAAATAAGACTATCATATCCCTAAGAATGTAAGGAAACCATAACCTTTACTAAAGACTGGTCCTTCACATGGACATCAAAACTAGGTCCAGAAATCGATACCAAGCTAAGCATTGAATGCCCCACCATAATAGTATATCATTAGAAGGTAAATAGAATCAATAGAATCATTATTATGGCAACCCCAAAGACTTTGCAGATCATAACAATGGTCTTCAAAACTTTTACCTACAAAAGCACTCAACTATAGGAGTCTATCACAAAATCTCCTTGATGTCAAATAATAGAAAAATTGAAATCATGTTGTCATATAGGTTTTCCTCATCATTGCATTCTAATGCATCCTAAAGGTTTTGTAGGTCAAATTTCACGACAATATGGAAGCAACTCCACATGATTCACTAGTTAGACATTCAATAGAATATAATAAATTGCCAATTAGAACTTGTAAGACTTTATTAATCATTCAAGGAAAAAGTTGAGTTTCATGATTATGGTGTTATCTTTTGTTATAGGGCAATATATCTCATTTTTAGAATATTTTCAGAGGTTTGAATGCTCTATTCATCCTTAGATCTTATACTGGGTTCTATTATATGATGACAAATTCTCTCTCTTAGAGGTCCATAAACCCCTTGTCAAAGTCCCACTTTTAGGAAAGCCTTTTTCCAACCTATAACTATCTCACTATATTTACCAACTTTGAGATGAAACACTTGCCTAATCATTAACCCCCATCAAAAACTCCATCATGCATCATATGTTAATTGCTAGCAAGATATTTAACTAAGTTTCATGCATTCAAATCACAAAATGCACAAGATCTTGAAAAGTGGTTTAGTTTAATAGCGTAAGGATATTAAGGAATATTAGAATGGTTTTCCCATTAACAAGGATATTTTTTCTTCCATTGGTTCCTTCTTCAATTGATTCACGGTCCACACCATCACAAACCATGTTGAACATGAAAAATACCAAAATAAAGGAAAAAAATTGTAATTATACATGATAGCTAAGTTACCAAGGTGATCCTGCATCAAACTAGGTCACTCCAATAGCTAATTTAGAACCACAACAAAGTTTCATAAAACATATAAATGGAAGGAGCATTGAAAACAAAAATAGTTTCAGAAACAAACCTTGCCAAAATTTAGGAAATAGGTAAGAAACAACAAGTAATCACATACTTACATCTCATACATAATATGTGTGTGTGTGTGTGTATGTGTGTTGAATCATAATACATGGTGTGAGAAACCCTTGATTCAAATTTAAAAAAAATACAAGTGGAAAAACCATTGTATTGCTTGAAACAAAACTCTAAGGGATGAAATGATAAATTAGGAGTCATGCTTTCTAACCTCCAGAAGGGGATGTACTCATTTTTACTTTAAACATCAAATTCCACCTAGTATGGGATCATCGACTCAAACCTCCCTCGAGATGGCTAGAGGGATTTTAGCCTCCTTGGTGCTTGCCCGCCCCGATCCAACAAGAACCCTAACCCCTAAAATCTTTCGCCCTTTATCACAACCAATCGAGGGATATCTTTCAAAGACATGCTAATGAAATGCAAACAAATCTGGGTCACACAACCTCAACTACCTTGATTTCAAATAGGTTATAAAGATTTTATCCCTTCCATCACAGTGTTAGGGGATGCAATGGAACAGAGGCACCATTTTAAGGAGACTGGGCTCATTTGCAAGTTCAATGACCTAAAGAAAGGAGTAAGACTTAGGAAAAAAGAAATTAAATTAGGAAACCAATTTTTAATTAAAATATTTTAAAATATCAAAACAATAACTTAATATTATAAAATAAATAGTTCATACAAAATGCTAATTTTAAGACGAAATGGTAATTTCATCTTAAATAAATTTCCTAAACACCCCTTTCAAGTGATAGTGCAAATTATTATTGCCAAACATTTTCATGATAAAATTATCCCAAATTTATTTTTAACAATTTTGACTTAGCATTTAATTATTCTCCAAGTAATATTCCTTAGATAACATCCATCCCTAACCCTCTTCATAAAATTTACATAGCCAATATTAAGAATTTTAGTCAGTATCATTTTTTATTGAAGAAAAATTGGAGTGAAATGAGGAAAAGTAGTAAAAGGGAAGAGAAGGATGGAGGAATTGTAGGAGTGGGAATAGGATACAAGAGGAGTATGAATAGGAGAGAAAGGAGTAGAGGATACAATTTCCTAATTTCCATGTCACTCATATGCTATGCCACCTCAATGATGACTCATCTGAACTCTTATCACTTCTCCACTTATAACGCTACCACATGTGAAAAAACCTATAGATTTCCACATATCCCACTATAAATAGGCGTGTTAGAAATAGCAATCCCCATGAAAATAGGAAAGAGTGGAAAATTCCATCAATAGATAGGGGAACCCTACCATTTATAGTAGACCTAAAAATAATCATTGCTAAAAGTAAAAAATATGTTCACATATTTGTAATATTATACTAATCAAACTAATATTTTTTTGGGGAACCAACATATATTTTCAACACTCCAATGCCATGAATGATAAAACTGGAGAGTTCTTAGATTCTAGAAAAATCACCACCATTTGAAACAAAACTCAATGGGAAGTCCAAATATGTAATCAACTCTACCATGCAACCATTGCTGAATGTATAAATTTTTTAGAATACCATGAAATCATTCTCATGATTTACATCTTAAATCCAAATCCATTATTCTAATTAACATGAAATTACTACTAAAATTATCTTTTTGCTCGAACGTTTCCTATAAGTGGCATATCAGACTCAAAATATCATAAAGATTCCAAATATACCATTATCTATGGCATGCAAGCCTCTGGATGAAACCTACTAAAAATAGTATGTTCCAAAAATGTCAACTAGAGAAGCCTTAATGAAATCTTCAGTTCATAAGGAATCTAAATGTGTGACCAATATTGTTGCAACATAGGTGGAACTTTATCTCCTGTGAAGCAGGGGACCTACGAAATATAGAAACTCTCTCCAATATGTGAAAATGCCTCTAAGAATCATCATTGAGTTAATCATGTAACTAGTCTCTCTATGAACCAACCTATAGCCTATATCTGCATTTGTCCTTGAACCTTCAACCTAATGCATTGCGTTGGTATTTAACCCTCTAAATTTGCAGGGAGGGAATTTAGGGGTTAATAGGTTATTTATCCCAATTTGATTGAGATAGGTTGATTAGTTTTTACTGGGGTTTATGAGATAATGTTTTTCCTTTATTTCAATGATGGATTCTCTCTAACCAGTGTAGAAGAAAGACAAAAATGCCCTGAATGAAAAAGAGTTGCACTTTATATTTAGTTTGATGAACAACTATATGGGTGAAAGAGATAGTCATAAGGAAAACAATAATGGACTTAAGAAAACTAATTGAACTAGTGATCTATAAATAAGGGACTCGTAACCCATTTTCTTCGACAACACGGATACCTTGTAGAATTTACTTCTAGTCATTATTCTTAGTTTTATAAAATAAATTTGTCTTTATAATGGCTACAAGGACTTTGTTCTCAATGTACAACATCACATGCAACAACTGGCTAACAATTCCAATAATAAGCAATATGCCAAGTTTTATTTGTTGGAGTGGGTCCCTTAAGAAGGTAATAATGTCTAGGTTATGTTGTAATAAAATGTAATTTTATTTAAACTATGTATATCCCACATTCTCCATTGATTAAAGTACCCTTATAATAATTTATTATATAAAGAGGTGAAACTACATTATCCCACTATTGGGGTGTAATTCTTCCATATATCTTGGTATATAATACGGGTTTTTGAAGGTTATGTGGTTTGCAAACATCATATGGAAGTGTTTGATAAACGTAAAGATTGGTGTACTAAAGAATTCCAAATAATTCATATTCATATTTTTGGTCCACTTAGAACTCCTCTATCTCATGCTATCTATTTTCTTACTTTTATTGATGATAAAAGAGAAACTTCTGGTACATTTCAAAAATCTCAACTTGTGGTTGAAAATGAATAAGGTAAAAGTACTAAGACATTAGGAACAATTAATGGGGGTAATTCACTAAATATGAATGTTCTACATGTTTATCTAAGCATAATATTCAGCATCAAAAGGTTGTTCCTTATACACCTCAAAATTGAAAATAAAACTTTGTTGAAATGGCTAGATGTATTATTTATTTCAAAGGTTACATACAAGGTTTTGGACTAGAGCCATTTGTTTTTCTAACTACATTTTAAATCAGGTTCCTACTAAAGCATCTTTGTAGGTTACACTTGAATAAAAATAGATATAAGTGACTTTAAGATGTCTGGAAGTAAAATGTAGGCCCATATTTCCGATGAAAAATGGAAAAAATTAGAGCCCAAATATTAGAAATGTAATTTCAATGTTTATAGTGATAATTCTAAAGATTATGGACTGTTTGATCCATCTACCCAAGGTGTTATCATTCAGTGAAATGTTCAATTTAAAGAACCTTTTCCTTCCCTTGAATCTTTTTCACCTCATGCTACCATGAATTTTCCTTCATCTCCTATTACTTGTATGTTGATTTCCCTTTCTTCTATTTCTATTCCTCATATCGATTGTATTTCACCTATCTATTCAAGTGATCCTCCTAAATGCTCTAAAGATAATAGAATTGGTTTCTCCACTCACCCTCTTCTAGTTTGGGCCCAAAAATCTCTTGAATATGCAAGTTCTATGATTGGTATTCCCTCCAATTATGACTATTTTTTTCCTATAGATGGTCCTTCCACATATGCACAAGCTATGGAAAAACCTGAATGGGAGAAAGAAATGATGATTGAGTATAACTTATTAATAAAGAACAACACTTGGACTGTTGTTCCTCTTCCTCCTAGAGAGAACTTAGTTAGCTCCAAATGGATATATAGGAAAATATTTACTTCGGATGGAAATCTGGAAAACATAAAGTTTAGTTAGTGGAAAAAGGCTTCTCTCGAGAAGAAGTCATTGATTACAATGAAATATTTTCTCTTGTTGTAAAAATGAGCAGTATAAGGATTATTTTATTCTTGAATCTTATCAATGGAAGATAAACCAAACGGATATCAAGAATGCTTTCTTGAATTGTGATATTTGTGAACACAATTATATGAAACAATCACCTTGCTTTATATCTAATGAAATGTCGAGTTTAATATGAAAATTACACCAGTATTTATTTGGTCTTAAGTAGGCATCTAAAGATTTGTATGGGAAAATTGATCCTTATATATTAAAAAATGGTTTCAAGTAGTGTATATATAATCTGAATCAATATGTTAAACACTTTGATGATGAATTCCTCATTATTTTATTATATGTTTATGATTGTATCCTTGTTGGAAACCAACATGCCTCTATATAGTAATTGCAGTATAATATTATGCATTAATTTGAAGTGACAAATTTACGTATATTACAATACTTTTTGTGTAAAATTTGAAATATGTCTGATGGTATCTAATCCATAAATTTTTGTGGGTATTCCAATGGAAATATCATCACAATCTATCAATTAACATATATTAAAAATACCTAAATGTACACTATGAGGGTTCATTGCTCCTATTTTTGGATATGTTAATTATTGTTTACTGCATATGCCTAAATATTATAATTACATAGAAAATAAGGAATGGAGAATAAAACCCAAAAACCACAAATTAACAAAATATATAACTTGGGAAACCATTTTCGGGGAAAACTCAAGTGGAAGATGAGATTGGCCTACTATCTTTCTCTGAATGGAAAATGGATGCAAGGACAAAAAAATGAGGCTTGTGACTGTGGGTTAATACAATGCATGAAACCTCTTTGTTTTATTCTTTATTTCCACTCTCGAATACTCTTTTCATTAGTGGAAAAAATGCACTCAAATATAATGGAACTCATTTCCCTCTGACTGTCCTAGTTATAACACATATTGATAGCCTAATAGTGGTTAAGTTTCACTCCTTAAACTATTAACTAGATTTAAAATATTGACTCTTCTGAAATGTTCATCATCATGATCACATGGCTAGCCATTTTTCCATGAATAATGGGGGTTGATATGGAATATTCTTAAACTGTGACGGTTAAAATAATAATATCAACTTCATAGTCACATAAATTTTTCATAGGTACTTTTATTGAGGCGATTCTTACACCGTTGATAGGTATATGTGAGTAGAATTGTTACACTGAAATTTGTCACCATGACTATCTGCAGTTAGTATGGCTCCATCAACAGTCATACTATCCTCCTCAGCAAGCCTTGTACCTCTGCTCTCCATGTCAAACTTCAAGAAAGAGATAAAGTCTTTAAAAATCATGTTTATCTCTGGGTACGCAGGTTCTCTCTACCTTACCTGCGTGTACGCACTCTAGGTTCATTATACCTGCGTACTTGTATGCTTTGTATGTCAAGGTTGGGTGCGTACCCCTGTAAAGGTCAAAAGGCGCGAGTTTCATCTTAAAAAAGTTACTTGTGGTCATTTCTAGAGCATTCTAGAAGATTGTTTGACGTGTATTGAGTGCCTCCAGATGGTTCATGCATCCCTATGTAAGAGGAACTTATCCATCAAGAGAGGAGCTACCCCATCCAAAAAGGGGAGTATCCCATTGATGTTGGACCTGATTAACTTCCTCTAGAAAACTATAAATACAGCCATTGAGCCAAAGGAGGGGAGGTTGAAAGCTGAACATTCCAAAGGGTAGATGCTGCTGGAATTAGGACTTCCTTGTAGAAGCTTGTGAGGAGAGATTACCATCCTTTCTTGTTTCATTTGGAAGTGGGTGAGCTTATCAAAGTAAAGGAAAACTCTTACTGGACCCTGGGCGGAACTTGCACAACACCAAGGCTCAGGTTGTAATGGTTTCTTTTGTTTCCTATTAATACAAATAAGTCCATTCTTCTCAACATTTTGTTATTAATGAGTTGTTTCATATACTCCTTGGTCTATATGTTGAATATGTTTTATTTTATGGGATATTTAGGTGCTATGTAATCGTTTGATTGTTAGTGAATGCAGGTTTCGAAGTGAAGGAGGAGCTCATCCGGATCGACGAGCCTGGACTACTACAACAGCGTTGGAGTACAGGTAGGATCTAAACACTTGATTTCTTGTATGGTAAATGCAGGTTTAGAGAAGGATTGCTCTTAATTGTCTTGTTTGTCACTAGAAAGTCTTAGGCTTCTAGGGAGGTTGGTTTTGTCTGCAAGATTAACTCTTTCCGCATGACAGCTCCCTATGATCCTCGCCCTCTAACCCCCCGCTTAACAACGTTGGCTAGTCATGGAAAGAATATAACAAACCCAACATTACCCCACTTGTTGTTTTCTTTCCACAGGGGGCCACAAGAGAGCTTACTCATTTATCCAGCCCTACAATGCCCATTGTTTCTCTACACTAAGGGAACTTCTCGGAGCTCATAGATTTTGTCAATGCATCTGCAGTATTCTTCAAAGTGTCCACTTTTACCAACAACACCTTTTTGTCGTCTATCATATCCCTCACAAAGTGATACTGAACATCAATGTGCTTTGTCTTTGAATGATATGTGGGGTTCTTTGCCAAGAAAATTGCACTTAGGCTATCATAGTCTATCCTTATAGCTCCCTGTACTAACCCCATAATTGAACACAATCTCTGCAACAAAACTACTTCCTTTCTTGCATGAGTGGCTGCCATGTATTATGCCTCTCTAGTTGATAGTGCCACTATAGATTGTTTCTTACTCATCCAACTGACTGCACCTCCAAATAGGTTAAACATATACCCACTTGTAGATTTTCTCTGATCCAGATCTCCAGCCTAGTCTTCATCAACAAAGCCATGAATATCCAACACTCTGTCCAATCCTGGTCTTCATTGGTAGCACAAACCATAATCACTAGTGTCATGCAAATACCTGAAAACCCGCTTCACTGTTGTCCAGTGCTCCTTCCCTAGTTTTGACATAAACCTGCTCAATACTCCCACTTCATGTGCAATCTCTGGTCTAGTATAGACCATTGCATACATCAAGCTACCGACTGCACTTGCATATGGAACACGGGACATGTCCTCTTCTTCTTCTTGTGTCTTGGGACACTGTTCAGCAGATAACCTCACACCTACAGGAATAGGGACCTTCACCAGTTTACTATCCTGCATATTAAACCTCTGCAGTATTGTCTCGACATATTTCCTCTGATTTAACCATAGCTTCCTCTTTGCCCGATCTCTTTTAATTTCCATGCCCAAAATATAGTTTGCAGCACCGAGATCTTTCATGTCAAATTTGGAGGACAATTGGGTCTTCAAATGTTGGATAATTTCTTTGTCATTTCCAACCAACAACATATCATCCACATACAAGACCAGATAAATAACACAACCACCAATTAACTTAAAATACACACAATGATCTGCTTTGCTTCTGGTGAAGCCAAGTCCCCGTATAAATGTATCAAATTTCTGATACCACATCCTTGGTGACTGTTTTAACCCATACAGAGACTTCTTTAACTTGCATACCGGTTCTTTCTTACCCTTCACCGCAAAGCCTTTAGGTTGTTTCATGTAGATTTCCTCTTCCAAATCCCCATGAAGAAATGTTGTCTTCACATCCATTTGTTCTACCTCAAAATCAAAAGCAGCAGCAACAAACAAAAGTAATCTAATAGAAGTTACCTTGGCAACAGGAGAAAAAATATCACCAAAATCAATACCCGGCACCTGGGAATAACCTTTTGCTACCAACCGAGATTTGTATTTCTCCACCTTTCCTTCTGCATTTGTCTTCTTCTTGAACACCCATTTGCTGCCAATGGGTTTCCTTCCAGCTGACAACTTCACCAAATCCCAAGCCTCATTTTTGTGCAAAGATGCCATTTCATCAACCATGGCCTCTTTCCAGAGTTTTCCATCCTCTAAATCTATCGCTTCCTTCATAGTTCTAGGATCATCATCAGTAATAGATAAAGCAAAATTTGAACAGAAAGAAGATGGACTATACCTTTCTGGCTGCCTTCTTTCTCGAACTGATCTTCTCACACCC